>JAHFWF010000119.1:0-302504 GCA_022545495.1 Chrysanthemum lavandulifolium | reverse complement strand
AGACTTTCCTTATACCCCGTGTATAGGTTGTATTTCTGAGGTGAGCCGACGTAACAATTGACGTTCGGGTTTGTTTTGTTGGTTTTTTAATTTTTATGGTTTTGTAAACACTTTAGGAAGAATGTTTTGGTGTTTTTAGATGTTTATGGGTTTTTCAAAAATATATATATACAAAAACGACGGTAACTTCACTCGGGGAAGGATCTTCAAATGCACGCGATTCGAGACGGAATACGAAAACTCACTACATGCCCTCCCCGGCAGCGGCGCCAAAAATTGATTTTTTCGGGAAACCAATAATAGAAGTTTGTAGTATTTGGGTAACTCAAACGTGTTAGGTTTGAGTACCGAGATCGTTCCGAACGAGGGTTGAATGGAATTTCCAACTCACGTCGCGATTATCGGGATTTGAATGAGAAAAGGGGATAATTTGATGAATTCTAAACTACGGGGCAATGGGAAATTAAGGGAAGCATATAAAAGGGAATTAAAACTACGGGAAATCCTAAATACGCAAAACGCAATAAATGAAACGTAAATAAAATGCAACTACGTCTAATCTATATCCTAAAAATAACCTAAAAGTACTTTTACTTTAAAAATGCAATTTGAAAACTATTTATGAATTAAAACTAATTTTTAGGATTTTTCTGGAATTTATTTGGATTAAAAACTAATTTTTAACTTTTTAAAACTAATTTAAAATACTAAAAATTATGAAAATTAAAGGGAAAATTATGAAACTATTTTTATAAAATCTAAAATAACTAAAGAGAATTTTCAAAACTAATTTTGTATTTTTCTGATTATTTTTCTATTTTCTATGAATTTAAAACTATTTAAATCTAACTAAATGGCTAAAAATTACAAAATAAGCTAGGAAAAATCTAGAAAAATTATTTTTTTTATTTTTGTATTTATCTTAATCTAAGAAAATTGAAAACTTATTTTTTGGAACTTTTTCTGATTTAAATGCAATAAAAGCTATTTAAAAAATACCTAAAAACTGTTTTAAATTGTGAAAAATACTAAACAGTGATGAAAATTTATGAAAAATTCAGTAAAAGTCTAAAATATTATTCTAATTTTATGAAAAATATAAAAACTAAGGTTAATGTGTAAGAATCTACAATTTGTAGTGCAAACTACTTTCAAATAAGCTACTAAAATAAGCTAAAGAGTGCAATAAGCTACCAAACTTTAATGAAGCTAAAATATACTAAAAGTACCTAAAAGCAACTAATTACTGCTACTCCTAACCTCTAATAAGCAATCTACCAAGTAATTATGCTAACTGTCTACTCTATCCAAATGACTTTTAACCCCTATGTTTAAGTCATTGCACGTGCTTATTCAATAAGCTAATGTGTAAACCAGATCTGTGGTTCTCAAGACCACCAACCAAAGAGTAATTATGCCAAATTTCAGATCAAGACAAGCTCAAATGAAGCTAATACAAAGCCTAGAAAGTTTGATGAAACTGGTCTTGACACTTATTTGACTTTTTACAACAGAAACTGATTTTGACTTTTATGAGTTTAAATCCTACTGAGCAGCTTGTATTTGATGATTTAAGATAAAATATGATCCAATTAAGCTAACTCTAATAGATTTAGACCTACTATGCAAGTTTATCTAACCTAATTTCTACCTGATGCAAAGAAATGAGCAGATGAAAACTATTTTGACTAAAGGTGAATGGAGATGCAAAGTGAGTGACTGATATGAGATAATTAAACCTACACAAGCTTAAACAAACTCATTTTAAACAACAAACTAACCTCAATCATAACCATGTGCACTGATCCAAACACTCCATTAAAAACAGATATGCAATCTACTACTATAAAGTATAAATCCTAATAGCTAATCAATGAAAGCTACCAAATCAGATCCTATTCTCACTAAAACAACTACTGATGCAAGTTCTATAACTATAACTACAAATGATGATGATGCAGAAAAGACAGATTTGATGTGATTTATGAAAACAGATAAAAATCAGTAAAACATATTCTAAGCAGATATAAACTACACCATTTAAACAACTATTAAACAATTATAAGTACTGATTAACAATTATGCTACTGATTCAAAGGATTTAGAAAGATAGATGAACTCACATAGGTCCTGCCACTATGGCATGCCTTTGTAATCAGAGAACCACTATCCTAAACTGATATCAAACCCAACTGAATCACAATTTAACCAAATCCATAACCAATTCAGCAACTTAATCCTTTCGAATCAGATGTGCAGATGTTGATTTTTATTAGACTGAGAATAGTCTTAAGAGCATAAAACTGAGTAAGCATTATCAGAACATTAATAAAAAACTGAGTTTAAAACTTAAAACAAAGATTAACGAAATGAGAGATTAACTGAAAATTACTTTATTAATAAACTTTGAGTACAAAGAGATTCAAAGATGCAATTTAAATGTAAACATTAAACGATTTAAAAGCGAAAATAAACTACTCGAATCTACTCCTAATACTACTCCTACACTACTTAGATTACAATGGTGAAATGAGGAGTATTTATACACGAGCTTGAGGCCTTGGAAGCATCTAGAAATCCCAAATGTGTGTTTCTTTGAGTGTATTCGAGCCCTTGATCAAATCCCGACTATCATTCTTTCTTCACAACCCTTGGATTACAAATGCCACTGCTTTCGACCAATCGAGACAAGGGATTGGAATGTAGCACACGGATTGATGACCGGCACCCACATGTGTCGGTGTGTCGAACAATACAAGACTACCTTTAATTGCTGTTAATTTGACCAATTTGACCAAAGGGTAATTAGGGTTCGTGTAAAACTGGGTTTGGGTAAAAAGGGGGGTGAATAAGGCGCGTGGTAATTTTTTATTATTGTTTGAGTATGTTTGACCGGGTTTGGGTTAGTTTGACCAGGTATAAAGGTGGGTAACGGGTTGAGTATACGGGTTTGGGTATTTAACCGGGTAACATGTGTTAAGGATTGGGCTTTTGGATTATTTTTGGGCCAAGGATATTAGTTTGGATTTAGGATGTATTTTAGGACCCAAGTAATATTTTAAGGACCAAAGGTGCATATGCTGAAAATCCAGGGACCAAACATGTAAATCTGAAAATATCTTCCAAAGGTGCATATTCGACGGGGACTAATTCCACAATTCTTCAATCTTGAAATTAAATGAAAACTTAATTGCATTAATGAATTGGGATTACTTCTTTTTGTGTGTTTTGACATAATTGAAATGAAGAATCTTTCCTTGACAGGTTTCGCATTGCTCTACTGTCGCAATTACACTATGAAAGCAATAATATGACAAGTAAAATGGCCAAAATTCCTCTAAAGCGTGAGAAATTGGACCAGTCTCTTGTGGAATGAAAGGGTCTATTTATAGCGAGATCTTCATTGTGAATATGCGGGAGCTTTGGGAAGGCTCTGGCTAATCTAATCTGAGCCTTTGATTCGTTCTCTTGTCATCACATCAATCCTTAGCCCTTGGATCAAATTAGAGAAAGTCAATAGATGTCGGTTCCCGTGAGAATGAAACAGGAGTGGTTTGGAAAGTTCCTCCATCGCCACCTTGGCAATCCCGATGTGACACTCTTCGACACGTTGTCGGTTACTTAAATGTCACGGGTAAAGTGCTTTGATCATTGGGGTAAATTGGGTGAAAGCAAGAAATGGGTGTAACCGGGTTTTGGTTTTCTCATTCAATTCTTTTCATTCTTCAACCTTCAGTATTGGGTTTTATTTGGGTTTTATATTTTTGTTTGACTCTACACTAACTAGTGGATAGTCTCGGTAGATCCCTCCGCTACGGCGGATGGGTTTTGACGGTTAAGTGAACTTTGACGGATGTGGTAATAGGTTGACAAGAGCCCCTCAACATGGTTTAAGTATGGGCTTGGGTAAAATGAGGGATGTTTTGGACTTGGGCTATGGTATTTTAGGATTTAGTGATTTGGACTTTATTTTGTGTGATCTCTTGAATTTACACAATGATCATTCATGTAAAATTTTAAGACCAAGGAGCAAATGTGTAATTTATGAAATAAAAGTGATTTGGGTAAATGGGTAAGTGAGGGTGGTGTAAAGTGTAAATCTCCCAAACATGATCCAAGACTTTGTTTCTCTTTCTCCCAAAATATTTTGCACTTTTGAGCATCGAACCGAGAAAAACATGACCTATTTGTAAAATAGCATCCGCCAAGACGTGGAAGAATAAACTCAAAGCGTTCTCTTGGAAGAGCTTTGGTGAAGATGTCTCGCTAACCGATACTCGGTCCATCGGCTTTTGTTAAATTCACTCTTCTCTCTCGTGCCGGTTTTCTTGGTTTTGACTTTCTTTTATACATTTTATCATATCCGGGATCCTTGCCGAAGACCCGTTTAACATGCATAGGCTTAATCTAGCATAAACTCAAGAAAACAGCAAATATTAGCAATAAACGGCTCTTTCTTGGTTATTTTGGGTCTATTTTAGAAAAGAAATGATATGTGTTTTTGCACATATCAATCAACTACTCCTTTGATGAATCCGGTAGATAGAAGAAACTTTGATAGTGTATCATACCATGCCCTTGAAGCTTGCTTTAAACCGTAAAGAGCCTTCTTCAAACGATAAACGTGGGTAGGGTGCTCTGGATTCACAAAGCCTTCAGGTTGGCTGACATAGACGACTTCTTTAAGATCTCCGTTCAGGAATGTCGTCTTCACGTCCATTTGATAGACTACCATGTTCTTACTAGCGACGATTAGCCAAAAGATTATGATTGCCTCGATTCGAGCAACAGGGAGCAAAAGATTCTTCAAAGTCTATACCTTCCTCTTGGCGGTATCCTTTAGCAACTAATCGAGCCTTGCTCTTGAACACATCACCATGCTCATCAAGTTTCACTTTGAAGATCCATTTAGAGCAATAATCATAGCACAATCGGAGCATGTACTAACTCCCATACATCAAGTCGATCAAACTCATGAATTTCTTCTTGCATGGCATTGAACCGACTATCTTCATTCATGGCGGTTTAACATCTTTTGGTTCGATCTTAGAGAGTACGAAGTTGAAGAAGCACCATAAGGCATCGGTTGCAAGTTGTTTTCGTGTTGATCTTTGGGCGAGAGGATT
This sequence comes from Chrysanthemum lavandulifolium, assembly GCA_022545495.1. Taxonomy (NCBI): domain Eukaryota; kingdom Viridiplantae; phylum Streptophyta; class Magnoliopsida; order Asterales; family Asteraceae; genus Chrysanthemum; species Chrysanthemum lavandulifolium. The sequence continues at coordinate 297,378 of JAHFWF010000119.1, read as the reverse complement.
TCCAATGATGTTGTCTAATGGATGATCATGAGTCCATTTTCCGAGGTGTTCATGTGGCGGTTGTTGGGAGGCGGCGTGGTAAGTCGATGTCTTACGAAGAAGATGGTTCGATGAAGATTCGAGAGCAAATATGTTTTCAAATGGAGCATCTTGAGGAGTAGCAAAGGATTGTCTTCATCATTGATGCGAAAGCAGTTCCATGATGTACATTCGAAAATTGATGATTTGTCGATGAGATGGAGTGATCGGCAGCGCTTCTTGGCTTAGTGATATTGAGGCGAAGGATTGACTTCATTCACGGGAATATGAGCGACCTCTGTTGTAGGAATCGTCAGTTCATTAGCACTTGGCTCATCTGTTCATCAAACATAGGATCAAACAATTTCTTTAAATCATCTTGGATGGAGGTACATATAGAGTTTCTTGAGAAGAGTATGGAACAAGGGATGAACCAATGGACTTTGTTTTGAAGTACGGGTCCCGAATGGATTGTCTAGGAGCCATTTGACCGGTCGACTCATCAAGCGTAACGTGAATTGTTTCCATGATATTTCGGGTTCTCTTGTTGTAGATTCGGTATCCTTTTACATTTGGTGCATATCCTACAAACACTCCAATGTCTCGCTTTAGCTTTAAGTTTGCCTAAATCTTGGCCCTCATTAGTTGGATAACACAATTCACGAACACACGAAGGAATGAAAGATTAGGTTTTCTATTGTGTACAAGTTCATATGGAGTTTTCCATGAGCGGTGTGAATTAGGGATCGATTTTGGGTGTAGCATGCGATGCGATAGCTTCACCCCGGAGAAACAACGAACTTTTGAGTAAATTAGCATTGTCCTTGCGGCTTCCACAAGAGTTCGATTTCATCTTTCAACTACACCGTTACATTGAGGAGTTCGAGGAACACTTCTTTGATGGTGATTCCAATACTTTCATAAAACTAACTAAGTTGTTTGTTAACAAACTCCGTTCCATTATGCATTGGGATGATTCGACCGTTTTGTTAAGGCGAACTGCGCAATTTGTTTGATGAGTTTGATGATGATGTCCGAGTTTCATCCTTTGTCTTTAAGAATTTTACCGGTGAATCTAGAGAAATCATCAACCACAACTAACACATATTTCTTCCCAAAGATATTACGCACTCTCATGGGTCCACATAAGTCCATGTGAATTGTATGAAGAACTTCGTGACGAGAGTTAGTAGGTTTGGGTTTATGGGCATACTTCTTGCTTTTCCCGTTGACATCTTGAACAAAGATGATCCTTTTCATACTTAAGTCTAGGTAAACCTACAACTAAGTCCTTTACGGAGAGATCATTGATGGTGCGAAGTTCAAGTGATTGAGACAGCGATGCCATAACCATGACTTTGTTTTAGAAGCCTTTGAAAGCAACCAAATTGGAGAAGACTTCATCATATCTTCGATAGAGATGGTGTATAGATTTGAACCACGTGAACCTCTTAAAAGTTCCTTACCATCAAGTTCTCTAACGAAACATGTATGTTTTACGAAGGCTACTTCTAGATCGAATCGCATAATTGACCAACGAGAGAACAAAGTTATGACCAAGACCTTCTACATAATATACCACGGAGATAACACTTTTACCGACAACATAATCTCCATAACCCATAATTGCACGAAATGATCATTCCCGAATCTAACGATCCCGATGAATTTGCTCACGAAGTTCATGAGCCACGACCGGTCGCCATTATATGCTTGGAACAACTGAGTCCGTACCACGAGCGACTTGAACGATCTGCGGTTGAACACGAACAAGTGGATAATCGGATAATTTGGATCCCATGCAAGAATGGGTTCCATTTGGTTAGAAATAGAGATTGGAACACCCACATCAGAAATAGAAACGTCCATATCAGAAATTGAAGCAATGGAATCATTATAAATAGATGCAGTACTAGTGTCCGTATTTGCCCTATTCAAAGTATGTCCACTTCTTAAGGGAATAGTTCTACCAGTAGGCATCCATTTTCTAGTGGGCATTGTCTGATTAACCTTACGGCCAACAGGTATCCATTGATTACCTATCTTGCTAAAAGTTCTTCCTGTGGGCTTCCACTGTTTTCTAATTTTCTTACGCTTTTGCCTTTTTGCCTTTTTAGTATGATATTTTGCATTAACATTGTTAACTGGGGTTTTGACAGCATTAGACAAAACATTCACACCACATTCATGATTAGAAACAGAATTCAAGCAGACATCATTACAAGGTTTGCAAAAAGTATCAGAATTCGAATTAATTACAGTACGCCTATGGCTAATACTAGAATCAACACGATTCGTTTTATTCGGCTCAAGATTAAAGTTCCTAGGTTGGTCTTCTACTCTTTTCCAATGCAAATTCTTAGCTTGCGAGGTCCTATCATTCCTTGTATTGTCTTGAGGCTTTAACACCTTGCCTTAATGTCACTGATTACTCCACAGAGGCGGAATGGGAACATTAGTTGGTTTTGCTACTTTTTGCTTCTCTGTTTAGATGTCTTGGGATATGAACTACATGCGAGCACACTAAGATTCACTTTCTTAACACTAGAAGTCTTGGGATTTGTACTTCTAGAAGGCACACATGAGTTCGCTATCTTAGCATTAACGGATCATGTCTCTGAATTTCTTGAAGGCACACTAAGGTTCATATTCAAAACATCGGGCATCGAATGAATATCATACTTGGCACTAGGCATAGAACTTGGAATCAAAGGATTTACTCTCTCACCTAAAGACTTTGGGCATATTGTGATTAAACATTCTAGAATTTCTTGAGATCGTTTGGCATATGAGCATGCATGTCCAATTGTATTGTCAAGTGGTTTTCTAATTTATCCTCTTCAACAATCTCACGTAGACATTCTAGACAATCCTTAAGGCATGAGAAATATGTTTGAATAGCAAGTTTGTTATTCACGAGATAAGGGGAACATATTTCTGAGACACAACATATTTGTTACTAGAATGAGCCTTTGATACACCATTCTCCCATTGGTCATTGGCATTTTCCTTTTACGACTCTTGATTCTCAATCTCCTTTGCAATGAAGCTATTTGTTCGTTGTTTTTATTCTGAGTAACCTTTATTGATTCAAATAACTCATTGAAATGACGTTTAACCTTTTCATTTTCTTCTAGAAAACTTTCGTTTTCCTTTTGTAATGAATTTATTAAGTTTTGAAGATGAAACGTTTGTGAATTCTGAGAATCTAAAAGAGGAGGCACTTGGGAACCAGTCACATTGTTCTTTTCGCCCTTTAATTGAGCGATTTGGGCTTTTAATTTTCTGATCGTGTTACAATGAGCCTAAATCTATTCATCACGTTTGTTTATTTGAAAAACTGCATCAAACTCTGGAGCATCTGAGGATGTCTTGATGTTTGAGGTTTTAACATTTTCTTTAAGATGTTGATATTTTAGTTGTAGATCAAAATGATCAACTTCTAGTTTAGAAAGATGTTTCACCAAATTATCATAATCATCCAGTTCAATTTTCTCGTTTAGTTTAGCATTAATCTTTTCAAGCTCAATGACATGATCATGGGAGACTTTCAGAGCAACAGATAATTCATGAAATTGAGAAGCATTAATGGAACAATTTGTAGCAGTGAAAAACACATCTTGAGCAATACATTCAGAAATCAGATTCTCATTCAGTGTATGCAAGTTCTTCCTCTCAATCTCATTATATTTTAATGCTCGCTCATAATCACTAACCTCAACTATCATCGCATCAAATTCCTTTTCCATTTCTTTAATGTCTAAATTCATTCCTTTTTTAAGACTCTCAAATTGATCTTTTAGTTGTTTAAAGAAAGGCATGACTTGATTAAATAACATTCTTTGGTTTGCTCAAAACCCTTTCTCCTTCGATTATACCGATGGGTGTGATCCTTTTCTTGCAAGTTTTCTCAAAATCAACAAATAGTTGAAAGATAACATATTGATGATTAAGGTCTTGCTTTTAGTGGAAATAGTTCTAGGGACTAGATGCATTGGTGTATTGGGAGGATACAGTTGCTTTAGGCATTTTCCTAAGGGAGGTTAGTTTCAACAATATTTTCCGCTTTACGCTTATCTAAGTCCATTTTCTAGAATACTTGTTCGGTGTCAACAGTTTGAGGCTTAAACTTGTTAAAGGCAATCCAATTTTCCTTAGAATAGTTGGGTGCTTTATAACCGATTCTTTTCTCTGCAAGAAGGGCTCTTAAGTTTTTCATCCAATTTCCTTTTAGTGACATCTTCTAATTGCTTATCTTCTTGATGCTCTCGGTCAACTAGGTTTTGTCTAGGTTTAAGGATTTCATTCCCATCATAGATTACCTTTTGGGCTTCTTTAGCTTTCTTAACATACTCCGGATTGGATTCCTTAATAATGGGGATACTATGCTTGTCGCTTAAGACTCTATGCTTAGTGATCATGTGAGCGATCACGAATGGTGTTTCCTTATCGTACAACTTGTTTTCAAGCTTGTTTTCAAAGTTTTGATTAGAAAAATCTTTCAAAAGTTTTGATTCCTTAGCATTAAATTCTTGCTTAAGCATTTTCACATTTTCCTGAAGTTCTTGCTTTTGCTTAGCAGTTTTAGAAAGCTTTTCTTGTAAGGAATTTAACTCTTGTTTTAATACTTCTTCTTTAAACTTACTTTTTCTAATAATTGTACGCATTTGGTCATCCATTTCCTGCTCACGGGTGGTCAACTCAAATTTAGCACGTTGTTCATAAATCTCAACACGTTCTTTATAAGCATTTAGTTCAGAGGCAATGGAATCATCAGGAGCACATGCAGTGAATTCATCAAAGACATAGTCATTATTGATCGCGGAAGATGCATTACTTGGTGCAGTCTTACTATCACTTTGCCTCACATGTTGATCATATGAGACAATATTGTTATTATCCACATCATCAACATCCGATTCATAAGTCTCAAGAGATTGTACTTCATTATGCATCTTTTGCTCATCAACAATATCATATAATTTTAGTACCTCACGAGATTATCTTGTCTTTGGATGGACCAGTTTGTTGTGGGGGAGAGACCTTTGGAGACACCATGGGTGAGATGCTAGCCATGAAGATTGTTTGAGCATGAGGTTCATCATCTACATCAGTCGAAAGCATCACAATCGGCTACTTGAAAGGCATTCGATGATTATGACCTATCTCCGAATCGGTTGTTCATCAACGTCGAGATCATAGGTCTTGGCATTCCCTTCAAGAAGCAACAACTCCTCTTCATCCAAAGCTTCTCCATTGTCACGGGCTTGTACTAGCGACATCTTATCCTGAAGTACTCGGCGATACGTGGACGTTTGGAGATGTGCGATTTCTTGCAATGTGTCCTCACCACCACGGTTATAGCATTTGATCGGCTTAGCTTGACCTTGATTTCCATTCCTTCCCGATTCGATTTGCAACATAACCTCTACCGGTTCCACCTCTTCCCGATCATCTTGTCTTTCTGGAATGGTTGCACCACAATCCTCCCATCTCGGCGGTAGCTTGATTGTGTGGGTTAGAAGTCGCTACGAGGTTGTTGTTGGTTTGTGGGAGAGAATTCATGTTTTGACTTATCATGAGTGCCGGTTGATTGATGAAGTTTCCATGCCTTCATCGGCATCGCCTTGTTTGAACATTGGATCCGGAATGAGTTTATGATTACCATTACCCATTGGTATAACTTGAGAAGCTTTGGTGGTAATCCTAACATTTGTGTAAAAGGCGGTTGAATCATTTGTTGAATGGTTTCTCCACGAGCTTTGAACTGATCAAGAATCCTTTTTTCAAACATGGCATGTCTCTCATTTTGAAGAAGGAAGGCATAGAGTTGCTCATAGTTTGTATTCTTCAAACCTTTGGTAAGCTTCACAGAAGTGACGAACTTGTGCCATTCTGGATTCATGTTGTTCACAAACTTTGAATTCAGCTGAATGTTCGGCATTGTCATCTTAATATTTCTCATGTCATTCACAAGCTTGTGAAACCTCACATAGTACTCATAGACACTCTCATCTGGTTTCATCTTGAAGTGCTCAAATTCATCATACAACTGTGATTCTCGGTCTTCAACAGTTAGCTCAGAACCAGAGAGAAGCATCTTGACATTATCCCATACAGCTTTTGCTTCGGTGTTGTGATTGATAAGCTTGTAGATGTCTTTTGGAAGACCTTGCGTTATAATGTTAGGCGCTCGGATATCGCATCAAATCTCTTCTTCTCCTTATCATCGAGCTCATCATACATCTTTGGTCCATCCATTCCAGAAATCAAAGTTCCATCTTCAAGCAGATCAAGTACATCTCTAGTAGTCTCAACTCGGTAAGGTCCTTCATCAATGGATTTGAGAATGTTAACCCCATTTTCTTTTCCAAGGCAGTACAATTTGATTCGTTGAGCCCAAGAGTCATAGTCGGTTCATCAAGCATGGGTGGGCGAGTATCCGAGCGGCGGCTTGAACATCCTCGGCAGCAGTGGAGATGATAGTAGGAACGTTGGTAGACATGTTAACAGATTACACGGATTTTATAACTCTATGATTAAACCGGAAATAGATTCTTTCACGGATTTTACTAAATCAAGAGAAACCGTATTAAAAAATCATCCAAGTCGCTAGGAAATCTTGAACCAATTCGCTAACTACTAAGTCGCTATAATCCCAAGTCGCTAACACAAGTCGCTAACACACAAGTCGCTATATAACAACTCGCTAAGATTCAAGTCGCTAGCAAAATTTTGACAACAATTAGCTAAGATCCAAGTCGCTAAAATGTCAAGTCGCTAAATAGCAACTCGCTATGCACCAAGTCGCTAACACCAAGTCGCTAACGAACAAAAGTACAAGTCGCTAACGTCCACCAAGTCGCTACCCGTAGTGGAGAATCCACTAAGTGTCTTTGTTTGTCGGCTTGTCTCACTAGACAAGTCGCTAAGCCTAAATCGCTAGCAACACAAACCGCAACTCGCTACCAAATTGTAAAGCAAGTCGCTAACAAGAAAAGCACTCCGTGGGTCAAGTCGCTAGCTAGAAAAACTCACAAACATCACTTTTCAATCCAAAACAATCCAACCATGATGATTCAAGCTTACCAAATCAAAACCTAAACACTTGTGATGATTCTAAACACAAAAGTACTAACAAAATCCAAACTTTAACACAAGAGATCACCCAAATGATGCAAAAACCACTAAACTTTTCAAACTCAAAACCACCTAAAACCACTAGAAATCCAAAGATATGTAAGAGATGATCTAACCATGGCTCTTGATACCAATTGTAAGCTATTGGTTTCACATACACATCAAACCATGAACACAAGGTGGCATATAAGATGATGTTTAGAGAGAAAGTTAGAGGTTTGGGAACTTTAGTGAGAGAAAGAAAAATCTTATTATGAGCTCCAACTCTCTACCTTGGAGGGTAGAGAGTATTTATAGTCTTACAATAAAGCGCCACACAACGGTGTGGATCGGGCATACTGATGGGTAAAGACCCGTCAAGTCCTCCACGGTGTTACTTAACTAAATACTACTTAACTTAAAATAACTACGACTACGAGCTTTCTAACGATTACATATACTTGAGGTGACCGACTCTTTAATACCTGGAATTTCTAATTTCTAACAATTTTGAAATGCTCAGCTCAATTATACTAATAGTATGTTCCAATGCTTTTAGAAGTTGTTTTTGAAAGACTAAGATGAGTGTCCAAACTCGAGGTCAATTAATAAGTTCACATAGAGTGAGGCGAGTGTTCAAACTCAAAGTTGAACAATAAGTTCATGTAAAACGAGGCGAATATTCAAACTCAAGAGTGCATGATAAGTTCATGTAAAAGAAAGCGTAACAATGAGGTTATAAGTCAGTATAAAGGGAAATTATCAAAATCCATTATATGTGAGTATGAGTGGGCGGGGTAAGACATAGTCTGTGACAAAGTCGGTATACGTAGTGATAAGGATTTAAAACGTACACTTTTAAGGGGTCATTTAAGCCCTTAATCGACTACTTTTATATCCGTTACTACTTAATTTCGTTCCTTTTCACTTTTTAGGTCTCTTGGAAGCAAAATGCTGGAATGATGCACATTTGGACGAAAAGGAGTGAATACATGAAGAAAATGGCAAAGTCAAGATCGAAGCCACTCAAGCTGCTCAAACTGATGATTGGGATGCCGTCCCTATATAGAGACTTGATCAAAACATGCACCAGACGGCTCAATGGAAATTTTGTTCTTATAACATGACGGCGTCAGGCTTTGAAGAAGAAGGGCGTCACTCAGACTTTTCATCTCAGACGACCCAGATCCAGAACCAAGACGACGTCCCAACTGAAGATTGACGGCGTCACAACTCTAAGGTGACGTCGTCCCATCGATGACTTGGCCAAGACGAAACTTTAATGACAGCGAGCTGACGGCGTCCCATCTTAAAGGTGACGTCGTCGCAAGTGTAAATTTATTTATAGAATTCAATTTTTCTGCATTTAAAGAGGTAGACTTTTGGAGAAAAAACCCTAAAACATTTGTAGTCTGATTTGGACAGTATCTTAGGGTCCCAAACCCTATTTTACACATCGAGATAAGTATTTTAATCCAAAGCATCATTATGTCTTCAATTGATTGTGTGTATGCTTGTTTGTTTACCATGTCTAGCTAAATTTCTTGTGTGTTTGCTTAGATCTATGAAACCTAGTTATTGATTATTGTTAGGTTGTTTCTTATCTTAATTGTAATTGGCTTAGGAGTGCAACTAGGCATCATTCGTTTTTTTTAATGCTTGAAAATTCTTTGTGAAATTGAGGCTTATGAATGAAATAGTTTAAGGGCTTGCGGATTTCGTAGGCTAAACCCAAAGGTAACCTCAAAGAGTTAGGGCATACGCATTCCCTACGACCTTAGGAATACAACGCGTTAAGATAAGGTGTGACAATTCAACCAACCAACAAAATATAACTAGGGAGTAATAGTATCTAGGTAAACACATTTTTTATCATCATACGAGCACACATCAAATAGACATAGCTACCCGTAGTAATAGATAATTAGATAAGTATAAGTAATCTATAGAAATACCACCCCCAAACCAATTGCCCCGAGATATTTACCTTAGCTTTCTAAAAAACCAATAAAAGATAACAAAGAATCATCCTCAACCCCCACCTTAGCGTAATACATTTCTTGTTAGCATTCCTATTCCCCTAGAGAACGATATCAATCCCCAAGGCTTACCCAATACTACACTATAACGATTAGGTTAACTGCCTAGGTGGTTAAAAAACTTGCTCAAAGAGAAGGAAGTTCCTTTGACCCCGAACGCGCTTTGTACGCGCATCACGTAGGTAAGTATATAGTAAATACTTAAAGTAAGTAGTATGTGTCAAGTAAAAATAGTAGCTTATACCAATGCATGACACAAAGTTGTGTTAAATAAACAGCAAGTAAATATTAAGCATAATGTTCAATTATGCTAAGTATAGTAGTGAGCAAGGCAGAATGGCATGTGTTTGGTCATAGGTAATGTTTTTTTGTAAAAGTGGTTATAGTTTAGGACTTATTTGCGCCTAATTCTCTATAACCAAGGCTCTGATACCAATCTGTAACACCCCCAAAACCCAAGGGCGCCACTCAATTGGTATCATAACACAGGTAATAAAGAATGGATAATAAAACCCGTTTAAGAACTTTTATTAATAAAATAATAAAGTTTACAAAAGTTTAATTGTTGCGGAAATATGGCCTATTAATAAAAGGTGGTCCCAAATACATCAGTGTAGTCTATGATCATGCCATGCCAAACCCTGCCTTGAGATCATCACACTTCAGGATCAAACACCTGAGAAAACATGATAAAAAGGTCAGATATAAAGCTGGTGAGTTCATAAGTTTATAATAAGTTATTAAAGCAATAAAGTTTGTTTTATGGACAAAAGTTTGCTCGATACACCGCGTGTAAGGAGTCTTCCAAATAAAAATGGTTGTGTCTATTACTCTAGCTCTAAGTTCATGTTACCAAACTACAACAGTTCCGCATGCGTGTAAGTAGCATGTTAATATATTTATGGTGCCCTTAGCAAGTTTGTATTCCCGTTAACACTTGAGTTCTGACATGATATATGTCCGGAGACAAGTTGGCGCTACCAACCCGGACGGAGGCGTTACCCTCAATAGATCTATTTATAACATTCACGCTCCCCGCAAGGATTAATGGTACCTGAAAGGCGGGCAAGTGGGAATAAATTCCTTAGGCTATGCTCGTAATAGTGGTTTACACAAGAGTTTCAGTTCTAGTCCATAAAGTAATAGTTGTTCATATAGTGTTTGCGTAAAAGCAACAGTTCATAAAGTGTATTGCGTAAAAGCAGTCATTAACCATATATAGTTTGCATAAAAGCGATGGTTATTTATAAAGTATTTGCATAAAAGCAATTATCATTCACAAAGATTTTGCATAAAAGCAATATTTCATAAAGAGTTTTCATGTTTCTCACCCTGAAACAGTTATAAAACAGGTAAAGTAGGGGTTATGAACTCACCTCAATAGTCGTCGGATGAGAATAAGTTAAGTAGTAAATGTGCACGCCTTTGACACGTAACCTAGATAATATGTTATGGTTTTTAGTCTAAGTATTAAATTCAATTACATGTTGTAAGGTTTAAACAACGTTTGAAAGTCTACAAGTGTTTGTGTTTTTGAAATGCTTAAAGTTCAAAAACAAATATTTATATTGTTTATCATGTGTTTGCGTTATTGTAGCTTATATGGAAGTTTTACAAGTTGATTTGATTCTCGATAGTGTACATAAAGGTAGTTGTAAAAAACTTGTAAGTATTGGCTCTTGAAATAAGTATGGGAATATATACTATATATTCAAATAAGAGTTGGCTCGCATATTGGCTTAAGTATTATCGAGGAGTAAATAAATACAAACCGAATTGTATTTATTAGCTTTGTTTGGTTTCGAGGTGTGAAAAAAATATATAGCATATATATTTATTGAAGTCGTAGTTAAATAATATATTTAAACAAATATATTATTTAAAGTTTACGCTGATGTGGTCGCTAAATAAAATATGTGCCAAACATATTTATTTAACGAAAATGATGAAAAAATATAAGATTAATATCTTACAAAAGTTTCAAAAACTTATAAAAGTTTTATGAAAATGTTAAATTGGTTAAAGCTGAGGGGTTGAACTTGTAGAACATAATATAAGTTACCAACTTATATAAGTTTTAAGAAAGTTGATAAGTGTTTCATAATAAAGGGGCTGAAATGTAACACTTTATATAAATTACAAACTTTTATAAGTTTTAGAAAGGTGGCAAGTTACACAAATTATAAGGACGGAAACTGCCAAAATGTGAGACCTTGCAAAAATAACAAAATAAAATGAAACTGCTGTAGGCAGGGCTCGAACTAGGGACCTCTCGCTCGGTGACCAGTGTGTTACCCAACGGGACTAGGCCCTCATTCATTATATATTACAACACATATGTATATATGTGTTTCGTGCATGGATGGATTTTGGTTTATGGTTTTGCTTTAACTAACCATGGCTTGATTCTTCTATTCCTTCCTCTCCCTCTCGACTTTTACACAGACATGGCTGGCTTAGGATTGTAAAACAAATTAGCTTATGGTAATAGCTTAGTGAGTAAGCTCTCGAGTGAGCATTTGGTGTTTGGGCTCGATGAGGGCTTGGGTTCGTTTTTATTTTCGACACAAATTAAAACATTAAATGAGATTCAACGGCTTACAAACCGTTTAATATGTTCAAGTAGGCTAGAACAAGGTTCGAACACCCGACAAGCTCGTCGAATAAACTGTTGGGCTTTGGAAGGCCCAAAAGCTTCCTGACAAGTTTCAACGAGTCGGGTAAGAGTTTATAGATTCATATCGATGTTGTGACTATATTTTTGAGTTCGAAAGTGGAACAAACTTATCAAATAAGTTGTCGAAAGGTGAACAAGCACTTCGAAAATGAACTGGGCATTAAGGGCCCGTTAAAGGGTTTGCCTTGGGTTTAAAGCGACCCATTTGGTTATTGATTTTCGAGACAGTTTTACGGGACGGTTTCGACTTTTTATCTTGTTCATACCGAGTGCTTATACCGTAAGCACTCGAACAAACTAATCAAAATATCACAGTGGACTAAAAGTCCCGATGAAACCCAATGTGTGTTGGGATTAACCCAAAACGGATGGTCCATGCATACGTTTGAGTTCAAAGGGTTGTAAATCCGAATTGAGCACAGGAATGAACCGATAATCAACTGAGCAAAATTCTAAAGAGTGAGCCAAGACTTAATATGTGTCATTTACTTATTTATAAATCGTGACTACACGTTTTCAACATCTTGAAATGTTTTCAAAACATTTAAAACTTATTTCAAAACCCGAATACACACAAGTGCTCCTTAGTTTTGTTTCACGCTAAAACTTCCATTTTTATGGTTTGAAAGCACCATTTAAGCATAACAACATAAGGTAAAACATGCTTGTTCTTAATAGTTGAGAAAAAGCAAGTTTTCTATATATTGTTTCATTTTAACGAGAGTATGTAAATCGTTTATATATAAGTTTTTGCCAACATACACATTGAATGATATGAAATAAACATCAAAGGAGATATGTTCAGGTTTTCTTACAAGGAATGAAGAGGTACAAGATAGTGAAACAAAGACCAAAGAACAAGTATCGACTAGCTTTCCAAGGTTGAACCCGATAGTTTCCAAGGATTTGCTAGAACGTTTCTTTGCTTCCCAAAATTGCTTTCTTGCTTCAAAAACCTTCTCTTGCACTTAACCGATTCTTGAGGGCACGTTTGGTAGAGAGAAATTAAAAGAAATGAAATGAATCAGAGATTAGAAATTCAGAGAATAGAAATCAGTAGAGAATTTTGATGGATTCTCTTGTTTGGTAACCACAAAGACATGATTTAGAGAAATAAGCAATAAATTATTTTATTTGATTTTTTTTGAACAAATGACACAACAGATCCAAATTGTGCTGCGTAAAATCAAAACACAAGAATACTACCACCCCTATTTGGTTATCAAAATACGCAAGTTAAAAATTTACATACTAAACTTGCAATCAAAAACAATATTATAAAGAAAATGACCACTGAAAGCAATTATATTCAAATTACCCTTTGAAAACCCACCTTATATAACTCATGAAATGGATGAATCTTTGAACAATACACAATCAAAGTGGGGATTAAAGAGCCAACTACCCAATTGAAACATTTGGTTGGAGTAAAATGGAAATTTAATCATTATGACCTCAAATAATAGAACGATAGTAAATCTGGAAATATTTGATTAAGAAAGATAAATTTTGGGGGTGGTGATATTTTGAAAGTGGTGTTGAATGTGGAGGTCACATGACTGCAAGATTATATACATTCTTTGTTTTCAACCTTTGACTATTGACTAAAGCTAAAAAAACATGGAGATTTCAATTTCTTAACTTATTGGGATGGAATTGATGGAAATCAATTTACACGTGAAGTTATTTCCCGAGAAAACGAAATTCTCCACCTCACAATTTCTCTAGACTACCAAACAAGAGAAATTTGACAATTTCCATTTCTTTTACTTCATTTCTTGCTACCAAACACACCCTCTTTTAGCTATTAACTTGTATGTTTTAGCTATCAAGAGCTCGGTTTAAAATGGAGAGGCAAGGGATAGCTGGCTTGTTAGGTTAACAAAACTTTAAATGCTTCTTGTACTTTTTTATTTAACAAAAGAGTTTGTGTGTTGTGTTGAGTGATCTACGAGTAGCAGGAAACAAGGAGAAAGAGAGGATTTTATGGGGTTATTGTCGGTTGAGTGTGAACCACAGATTTGTAAAAGTTGTTGTGAAGATTTTGTGTGTGAACCCAACATGTGCATGAATGGTGATTTATATGTATTTGTTTCGGTTGAGTAACGTGGAAGAAGACTACTCTAGCTTAGTCAATTGTGTCATGCCATGAACTGCAATGCATATGTTATACGTGTTCACAAGAGTATATGTGTATTTGTATAATTGTTGTGTTTTGAGTTTTGTGTCGAGTTCGAATAAGTTTTGATACAAAATATGGAAGTATATACGAAAACGTATATGATCGAATTTTATTATGTTTAGTTGCATGAAATGCGACACAATAAATTTAGAAAAGAGTGGGAAGTTATAACGTGAATTTTAATAATGTTTTTACGTAGTGCGCTTAAATTTAAATGTGATTCGCGATGTTTTGGTTGCACATTGGAAATTGTTAACGTGTAAAATATATTTTTGAGGGTGTTTTTATCACAGAAACATAAAAACATTGATATTGGTTCCAATATGTGATTATTAGACTACTATCTATGGGTCAGTTCACGCGCGAACTCGTGTTTTCAATAAAATGAGATAACTTCTCGTGTGAGTTTGAAAACTCATAAATTGTCAAAAAATAAATAATGCACATTTTTTGATAAGATTAGATTGTATAAAATGTTCTAGTGTGTGGAATAACTTCCCATAATTATATCAAGTGAGCTAATATTTGCTCAAAAATATTCAGGTAATAATAAATAATAATTTATTATTAAATTAAAGTTTGAAAATTTACCGATTGTCACTAGAAGAGTCGATGGACAAAGCTTGAGACTTGGACTTCAGCCTCATCTCTTTCTTAGTGATCATAAAGCAAATCGTGTTGAGATCTGAGAATGGATCCCTATAAGAAATAATGTAACATCCCAAAACCCATTTTTGAGTATTATATTATTAAAATGCCTTGTGTAGTTTGACTTAGACTTTATATGTATCGAAAGACCAAATGTGATTGGTTAGTCTAACAATAAGTCTAAATATATGTAATATGGAAGTAGAAAATAACAATGTGGCCAAAATATAAGTAAATAGGACTTGAGAGACTATTCTTGCCAAAGGGTCAAACTTGTACCCAAAAAATATCTAGTTACTTCCATTAAGTTCCATAATTTTAAAGAATGTGTGTGTGTGTGTGTGTGTGGAGGTGACGACACAAACAAGGAAAAGAGAGGGAGAAGACAAGAATTATATTTATGATCAAGTTATGGAGGTTTAAGGTTCTAATTCAAGGGTTTAATCCCTAGTAGTGATCCAATGCAAGTAAGTATCTCAATTAGTGTTTTAGTTGTTAATTGAAGAGTTATGGTTCATACACCCAAATTGGGGATTTTGGGTAAAATGAGTTTTAAGCTAATTCAAGATAATAAGGGATTTGGGGCTTATCTCTATATATTAGTTTATGTTTAATTTAGGTAAAGTGGGGTTTCATCATATGATCAAGATATGATCATATGATGATAAGATATGTTAATGGGTATGTTCTTGGGTTATGTAACCCTTGTTAATAGTATTGCATTTATTTAATAATAAGTTCTTTTGTTGGTTTGAGTAGAATCCAATGATTTAATGATGATAATGCTCTTGGTTAATTTAGCTTGGAAGTGAGGTAAGTAATTTGACTATACCAAGGAAATTATAATGAGTTTATCATATTTTGTGTTATATGTCTTGTGTTATGTTTTGATTGTGATACAGATGTAGAAGGCTTAAGTTTTAGGGTGCTTGGATTAAGATTACAGTAAGGCTAGTTGGATAACTAGATAGGAAGTGGTTTGCTTAGATATGATGTTAATGATGATGTGTGAAGCGTATGTAGATGTGGGAGAAAGCAGGTGATAATATGATTTTAGTCTCTTGGACTAGTAATTGATATTTATGATGCAAATGTTTTTAGGCTGAGTTTTTAGAGTGTTGATCTAGCTGCTCTCTTAACATTTAGGCTAAGTTTTTACAAATTGTGCAAATGAAAATACAAAGCGTGGAGTAGTTGGTTCTTTTTAGAGCTTATATAAGTAATGTATGGCTTTTTCTCCAAGAAGATAACTAACCGAACTAAATATGTGCTTCCTTTCAAACTTTTGAACATTAAAATAATTTTGTTACAATAAAAAAGTTTTTAAGCAAAATTGATTTAGAGACCCCGAGTTCAACTTTTTATTTAAATTTTTGGAAAAGTATACTTTCTTAAAATCAAAATAATATTGCAAAATGAAAGTAAGTAATGTTGCTTGAATGTTGCAAAATGAAATGTGTATAATTGCAAGTTTAAAGTCAAAGTGAATGAAAAAAGTGAGAAAATTGAAAAAATTGGAAAATAAAAAATGAAAAATATGTGTTGCTTGAATAAAATATTTATGTTGCTTATGAAAAAATGTGCAAAACTTGCTTTTTCTCAAATTTAAATCGGAAGTTGAACTAGTATTCGTCAAAGTTGTCTAAAAGTTTGACGGTAATTTGGAAATTTTTTATTTCAAAGATCTTGAAAGCTCCGATACTATTCTCAAAGGTGAAAACCTAGCATCCTTAAAGGACAAGCTGAGAACAAAGTCGCTACATGGAGTGATCTCACATTTGAATCTCTAATCTCTAAATCATTGTCGGTTGCTATTCATTTAAGTTTAGTATTAACTTAGCAGTAGCCTCGTAAATCTTTGGAATCGAATTCCCGTTGATTCTGGTACTATTCTCCGTGAAGTGTCAAAAGTCCGGTCACCTAAAACCAACTGGTTTGGGATGTGCCGAGAAGAAACCGCAACTTGGAAAAGGCCCTTTCGATCCTTAGAATTTTGTGGTTTCCGATGAATTAATATTTAACTTAAATAGATAACAACCATAACAAATATCGATTTCAATGGTCAAACTTTTGAAAATGAGCACACTCACTTAAATTCTATAAATTGTGGGAATAAAAAGTTAAGTCTCGACTTACATAGATTATTGATAAAAGTAGTGTTGGCATTTTATAAAAACGTTTGCACAATAAGTTTAAGCTTGGTTTGAGAGTATAAAAAAGAGGATGAAGATTAAAATTCCCCGGAGACACCCATTTTGTGTGAATCCCGTTCCGTGATGCCATGTGTTTGAAAATCAAGCATGTTTTTTGTCTTGTTTAAATTTCTCACATTGAATAAAAAGTAGAAACGGAGTATTCTTGGTATTCTTTTGATCCTTTCACTACTTTATATGATCGGATTGCTATGGACTAGCATTGATAGTGTGGGGGGATGATGAGTGCCTATTTACTCATCATTTCATACCCGTTAAACTCGTAAAAATGACTAAAAACAACCAATTATATCAAATTATATTGAAAACATTCTTGGATTGTGTTTTATGTCTTATAGGTACAAAATGTTTGAAAACAAAGCAAAAACGGTGATTTTGTTTTCGCGTTTTTCAAGGTTCAAACGAAGTCGGAAAAATTATTCGAGCACTCCATTGGAATGAGCACGAAATTACGAGTTAATCGATATTTTTATTTGGAGCATCAAGGCAAAATTCAAAAAATAAAATTTGAAGCTCCAAGATTAAGCCCAAGAGTATATATTGCATAATGCATACTCTAATTTTGGCCCAAAGAGAAAGATATTACAACCCACAAAGTAAGTGAAGGGCTGACGTTACATTTGGAGTAATAGCCCTTTCATTGTGCTTATATATTTGATCATTGGTCTCATAGTTGAGGGCAGCCGGCAACACCCCATTCCTTGGGGTCGGTGACTATAGCCAACGTTTTTTTTTTTGGGTTTTGTACGAGGATCCATCTATCTATTTAGTTATCATGTTTATGCAACTTTTTAATGTTTCATTTAATACTTTTGCAATATCTTAATCACTCGTTTTTAAAGCATTCATTAGCATTTAATAAATTAGTTCATCTTTTGTTTATTATTTCATCTCAATTCAAAGTGGTCTAGCTTTTTCAGCTTTTGCTTTGTCTTGAACTCTAAAGAAGAAAAAAAAAAAAAAAAAAAAAACCAAGATGTAGTATTTTTAGGATTTAATTAGTTTAAAATTGTTTGTGACTGGTTTCACGTCAAAACAACAATAACAGCAATAGGGTCCACTTTTGATCTATTTGAAATTTTAATCTTTCAAGTTTAAGCTTTAGTTAGTTTTAATAGTTAAGCTTTGTTATAAATCTTGTTTATGCAAGGTTTTAATTATTATTAGAGCATTCTCATTAATAACGCCCAAGCGGCGTTAAAGGGAAAATTCCGGCGTTATTGGCGTTAAAATGGATGGGAGGTTGGCGTTATAACGCCGTTATGTGGTGCAAGTTATTGCCCTAACGGGTAAAAAAAAAAAATCATTTCAACCCATAAACCATTTCAAATAAATTTTCACTTACACCCCCTCAACCTATTCAAATTCAAATTTAAATTATACTGGTTAATTCTGGCCGGGATAAATTCAAATTCAATTTTGAAATTTAAAAATCAAATATGAGCGTGATTTATTCAAACTCAAAATCAACTCGCTTATATATACAACTCTACCGAGTTGTTTAGAACACACAACACACAAGTTACACACACAACTCACACACACAAAAATGTCTCGCAAAGATTTTTCTCAAGAATTCCCAAGTCCGGAAAAGTCTGCCGAAACAAGCTTTTCAACTTCACCACGCTTTCCTCCAACTAGCTTTTCAACTTCACCACGCTCCTCCAACTAGCTTTCCACCGAACTTGAAGTTTACTCAACACCACCGGAAAATGTCTTCCCGGTGGGTTTTGAAAACATCCCATACCTCCCAATTGTTCCAACTCCACCTGTGAACAGTCCACAGGTGGATTTCAAAACAGCCCAATGGGTTAAGTGAGGCTTCCCTCCGTCAACTAGAACAAGATATTGAAATCGGTAGGGAAATTATGGAAGAGCAGGCACATGCGGAAGCTGCTCGTCGTGAGCAAGAAGCACGGGAAGCTCAGTATCTTCAAGACAACTACTTCGACATAATGGAGCGTCGGCTCTTTAATGGGGAGTGATAGGTCACTAGTTTTACAACACAAGCTTACTAGAAAGAGATAAAGGCGATTGAACAATATATCAAACACACACACACGTAAATATTGTAACCGGTTATGCGTAGAGTGTAGTGAAAGAAATAAATTGAACAACCAACCCTCAAGTGAGGGTTATACAAGACTATTTATAGGCAAGGAGCTAGGGCAACACTCCCACTCCTTCCCTTTTCCTTATTGGACTTGGGCCTAAGCTTATGGGCCTTCTACATAAGCTAGACCTTAAACAAACATAAAGGCCATAATAAGCTACCTATTACATATAAGTAACTAACACTTGAATTAAGGTTTAGGAGTGATTCCAACAATCTCCCCTCAAGTGTTGGTGATGAAAACGTGAAGGCGTTGATGTAATAGTAGCTTTGACGCCTTCGACATTCTTCTTTCTTGTGAGAAGAATTGCCTTGATTCGAACAATCTCCCGTGTAGAGATAGTTTTCTTTGAACAGCTTATGCTTTGACGTCATCTTTAACTTTGTTCTTTGATCATTGTTCTTTGTGATGAAAGTGATAGTATGTTGTAGTCCGCCTCAGTGCCGCTTTGCTCATCGTGTCTCCACGTCATTCTTCAACATGCTCACACGCTCTTTGACGTTGGAATTCAAGATCGATGAAGTTCTTTAAGTCTTTAACTTTGTAGATTCTTTGATTTGACGAAGAATCATTCTCGATCGTTGTGTTGCTTTTGGATAGAACTTCCATTAGTGATGATGTTGGCGTGAGCATGAGAAGAATCTGCACGATCATCCCGCCCGGAGCTTCCATAAGAAGAAAACATGAAAACGGTTAGTAATAAGCGGTTCCGGCACTTACAAGTTTGAACTTCGAGAGTGTTAACAAGATAGTGTGAAAACACAACTATAATTCTTACAAAGGCCGTTCTGAACTGGAGTCCCACAAGTGAGATAACGCGATGTACCGGTACACCTACTGATTCGGATGAGTCGCCGAGGTACACCAAGCATCACCTCACGACTATAGACCGTTTGAGACACACTAAGCGTAATCCACGGGAGTTACCGGTGACTGCCGTCGTGGTTGTTTGATGTTGACCACGGCAGAGTTTCCATTCAATCACCGAGGATCACGGTTGTGAACCTCTCATAAATGTTCTCGACAAATTGCTAAGATCTCGTGAAGGACTCGATAACGCACCACTAATGTTCTTATTGTTGAACATCAAGTGATGAAATGTCAAGTGTACCTAAGAGATCTTTTGATGAATCTCGTGGCTCTAGACTCAATAGTGCGTTTTGGTTTTCCCGAGCGGAGACTAGGAGAGGGTCTCCTTCTTCAATACCGGTGATCTCTAAGAGAAAGCCAATAGTTTACGTGGGGTTCCCCGTGAGAATGAAACAAGCTTCTTTGAGAGAAACTTGAGTGGCTAAGAAGGTATAGTGCATGCGCCACCGGGTCCATGACGACTTTTAATCTTCAATACCGGCGCTACTAAGTGACAACCAAGAGTATATGAATTGAACCCGTGTCCGCCTAAGTTGAATAATTTGGAGGGCTATTTCTTTTCACCCTTTTCTTTGCATTTCTTTTAATTCTTCAACTCCTTCTTTCTCCGATTCTCATTTTCTCCTTTTATAATCGTACCTAAGGACTTCTAAGTACTAACTATTTGTGATGTCCTTGGGTAGATCCCTCCGACTCTGGCGGATCATAGGACAGTTATTCCTAACCTTAATCTCCTTATAACTCCATTGCCATAAAACCATTTTTTCATGAAAATCTCTCAAAGTGTTTGTGAATGAAAACATGTTTGAACACTTCAAGAGTTTTAGATTTTAGAAATACTCCCCTCCACATGTGCTTAGGAGTTTTACGGAAATTTGCACAAGTGAGGAAGGAGCGACTTTATGAATTGATCAACTCAAGATAGACAATCCCCATGAGACACGGTTACGTTGCATAGTTAAAGAGTTACATTGTCGACTTTTAGGTGACAACTAGCTCTAATAACTACCTTGAAGGTGTAGACAAGCCTCGAAGGTTGTCATACCGTCGAGTTCATGTCTACCAAGAGTTTCTCGAATGGTACTTTCTACTTGGACAAGTCCTTTGCGAGACACGCTTACATTACTAGCAAACTAGCTTGAAATTATTACCCGTCCCGACAAGTCTTTTCGAGTTACTAACAGTTTAGTACCGTCAATTTGTTGGTTAAGTCTATTACACAAAGATTCATTTGCATTTACATAACATATTTCTTATCACATAATTTTCTCCCCTAAAAATGGCATATGAAATGTTATTTTGAAAAGTTGAGAATAAATATGACCATTTCGAGTGTTGCGGAAGATGACCACTATGAACAATTTGTGAACAAAGTTTTAACTCAAGTACTCCCCTCAACAAGTGATATAAATGGTTGAGGTTTTGAAAATCATACGGAAGTACTTGTCCTTTTGAGCAAAACCTTGAAAATGAAAGGTTTGATAGGTTTTACTCAAAAGTAAGAAGCTTTCGCTCCTTTTGTAAGGATTGTGGCAATCAAACGCACTACATGGTCCTTTCTTGACAATTACGGGTTGTACACTGTTATGTGTGCACAAGCCATAGACATATATAATCACACATCCAAATTTATAATGAAAGAAGCGATTCAAGGGTACCAGAAGTCCAATGATGTTTCCGGAGTGCAAGTCGGGCGTTGATAGCCGGTGATGTTAATCTGGGTCGACCACCAACAAAGCTTTCCAATGTTCGAATCGATCCCTTCTATACAACCTTTCATCAATCATTTTGATGATCCTCCTCACATCCCTTCGATCTTGAGAATTCCATCGCTTAGGAGACCCAATCTTTTGACGATATCCTTCAACCTATAAGCCAATCCGTCCTAACCATCTTCAAAGTGTGATCCCCAAATTTGTGAAGATCACTACACGCCATTAAGCAATTTCGTTGAAGTTCACCGCGGTAAACGACGCCAATGGTTTGGTCGATGAGTGTATATTGTGAGAGCCGGTTGATGTCGGGAAGATCAAGGCGAGGTGGAGTGAAGTTAACACGGTCCGATATGATTCAACCGCAGTCGGAGATCTTCTACACGTTCTTTGATGACTATGCGTCGATGAAGATGAGTAATGACTTGATGAATTCACGTTGTACTTGGTTGAAAATTGTCTCATGCGACCACACTTTGGCAAGGTACATGTCTTCAATGTCGTTGATAGACAAATTCTCAAAGTCATCTTCGAGAGAATGCATAATCCCGCTCATCTTGCCTTTTGACCACAATCTTCTTGAGAAAAGTGTAGTCCCATTTGGTCGAAAGATCAACGTGTTTGATGGCAATGATATCCTTAGTACCAACACCGCATGTTGAGACTTCGAACTGGCGACTTTTGTAGTAGATTTTTCGGCGTTCCGCCAATGATGAATCCAGACATTGCATCTCGGTCGTATGCTTCCACTTTGTTGGAGAACAAGTGATTAGCTCTTTCCTCGATAGCTATGCGCTTTGAGTATATTGCTTCTTTGGAATGGAAGTGTCAAAGATGTAGCGTATTTCCTTGAGCCATCGCCACCGTAGAAGAAATTCCAAGTCTTTGTTGAAGAAATATCCGAATGGAATCCTAGGTTCATCTGGTTGGCCAATTGTTGGTAGAGGTTTAGACCACCGGTGTAATATGGAGGATTGTCCCGTTTGGTGAAGTCGATGTTTGCTTCGGGTTGAGCCAATCCATGTTGTTAGACATAGCTCGAGCAATGTTATCAAGGTGATATTCAACCTCGAGGGCACTTTCCGAGCGATCTTTAACAGGTTGAAATGCTTCATTCTTGATTCGCTTCAACTCGGATTTCGTCATCTTCTTCACATGGAACTTTTCTTGCAAAATCTTAGCATGCTCCAATGTATTACCATCTACCAGATCTTGACCTTCATCAGGGTAGGGAGTTGAGTTAACAAGTGTAGAGAACCATTCAAGTTCCTCTATTTTATCATCATCTAGCCATGATACGACGTCAACCATGGGCACATTCTTCTTCTTTTGTTTAGACCTAGATGAGGATTCTAGTTTCTGAACTTGTTTGGGAGAGGTGGGTTGTTGTAGGGGCTCACGGACTTCCTCATCGTCACCACCCGTATACTCAAAGTGATCACCGGTTTTCGAGTCTCGGGTGGTAATTCGAAGAACTCGAGGTTTATCGGTGAAGAACGAGGAGGTGACCTTTGTTGTCCGGAGTCCGTTTGGGTGGAGGTTGCATAGAAGATGATTCACCGACTTCTTCAAGCCGCTTATGCTCATCATTCTTATCCCGATCCTTATCTTCATCGTCGCATGGACGCTTTGGCCTTCAGCCTTCTTCTCGCATGTCGTTTTGAGTTGATATTCCAAAGAATGCTTCAAGCAATTTACCTTCGTGAGAGGCAAGTGTTGCAAATCGTTTGGACAGTTGAGCTACCAGCCGGTCAACTAACTCAAAGATCCGAGAATATTATGGGATCAACCGGATTGATGTTCACGTGCATCGGTGTTGATTTTATAGTCCGCTTGGCCGTGAAGTAGATTCGGATAGAGTTGTTTGGTGAACAACTCCTTTGTAACTTTGGAACAATGTCAAGGAGGTAATTGTGAGTGTAACCTTTGATCATTTCGTCCATTTTCCCTTGAAGATCATCTTTCATGAGCTTCGGACATACTTCCTTTCAACTTGCATCTTGTCGATATCATCATGAATATATCAGATCGATCAGTAGAAATTCATCTTCCGTAGAGCATGTCTTTCTTTCGACTTGTTTGACAAAGATTCCCAATTCTTTTATGAGCATGAGAAATCCAAGATCGAGTTGGCTTCTTCACCGATTTAGATGTTGATTTGGTTGATCTTTTGATGGTGGTGGTGAGGAATGAGAAGATGAGTCCGATGATGATGAGATGTGAGGAGGCTCAGGATCCTTTGGAGGTGCGTATATCCTCCTTAGACCGTCTGGACCGTCAAGAAGAAACTTTTCATAATCAACATCTTCATCATTTCCGCACTTAGTTTCTACTGTCTCGAGCTCGGCTTCTTCATCGCCTTTTCTTTCTCGCACTTGTCCTTTTACGGTTCCTCAATGTTATAATCAATAGATTCCTCCACAAGCTTTTGTTGTTGCACAAGAGTGGTGGCACCAGCCCCTTATCGGGTCGATTAACCGCATCAGATCCGGTGAAGAGTGGACACCACCACTCGACCCTCCGGCCACGCATTTGATCTTGTTCAAATTCTTTAGCCTTTTGAAGGTGTCTAACGATTTTAAACTTCTTCATGTAGGATTTATCCAGTTGCTCTTCATCACTTTCGAGCTTTCTTCATATGGCACAAGTACAAGAGTCTTCCTTTCCTAGGTCACCGGAGGACTAGGAGGTTTTGCTACCGAAGGAGGTGGTTCGGTTGCAGATTCGAGTAGTAGACCTCCTCGTCGATTGTGTATCTTCGAGCTTTCGTCCAAGAGCTTTCTTGGTGGTTCGGTGTAGGAATAGGAGCGACTTCGAGAGGGAACTTTCTTCTTTGGAGTAGGTTTCCTCTTTGGGACCTTCCTTTGACTCTCTGTGCTTATCGCACTTCCAAGACTTCCTCTTACGGTTCTCCGAGCGGGTGTTCCGAAGGCTTTTCATCGAGATGACCAACTTTGCCTTCTCTTATCGCTACTCGATACCTTTTGTATGTTTCAAGCTTTTGATTTCATTTGTCAAGAGGTGATCGTGTAACACAACACCTGCTTTCTTTGTTGACGATTCCTTGATTCGACAGATAGGATAGGTTCGATCAACATGTCGTGATTGTCGGGGTCATTGAGCCTCTTGGGATATCGTGATGAAGTCCAAGTGCTCTCTAAATCAACGATTTGTGTATCCGACATAGGAATCTTTAAGCCAAGTTTTTGAGAAACGCCATCATGTCATCCCATATCGAGCTTCAATTTCGATGTCCTTCTTGTTGATTAATGACCGAAGATTTGCGCTTCCATGAGCTTGGGATGCTCATAGCCACCGCCACGACCGAGACCGATTTGGTGATGATGATGTAGAGGTTCTCCACGGTTGAGGAATGTTCTTAACCTCTACATGAGAGTGCTTAGTGATAATTCTCAAGCTTCATCATAGCCAATATCAATCAGAATTGAAGAACTGCCTTCTCGGAGGTGTGGCAAGAAGTCGGTTGGCTCGATTTCGAGAATGAGAAGAACAACCCGTAAGTCCGCATGAGTGACGGTGACTTGTTTGTGATTGAGCGTCACTGCCACCGCACTTTGACCTTTGATCCTCTGCATTGAATTCCGTAATCATTGCATGTAGATCTCCGCATCAGTAGCAGAGTGTGAGAGCATGTTCGTAGGGATGATTCTTTAGAATATCCACAAAGAATGAGACAAGAAGATTCTCGAGCATGTCGGGGTTTCAAAGTCAACCCTAAGGTTGTTCTTTCCAATCTTTCTCGGATAGCCATTAGGGAAGATGTCGAGAATTGTGAGAACTTCGGTGCATCCACATTCATTTGAGCAGCCATGTCATGATCTAAAATAATATTAGCCAAAAGAACCAACATATCGAAAGACATAATGTTAGTCAACAGAAGGTTTTTATTGTCTAATTATTGAATATACAGTGTCAATGATTGTTACGAGTCCAAAGTCACTTGTTTGTCCAATAGTCCAATGACGTCGTGAGAAGTTTCATGAGTTAGTTAACTTTAGATTTTAAAGTTTATTTTATCACATATTTTCACAACACATTATACTTTTAAGCTTGTTGGTGACGGTATTGGATTCGTGACGTTATGATTCATCTATTTACAAGTTTGCACGCGTAACAATTCATAACGAAGGTATGATCAAGGCTTATGCGTAGGAATAGTAGCTTATGCGTAAACAGGAGAAGTATACGCGTAGACGTAAGCTTATGCGAAGGATCCTTACTTACGCGTAAGAAATGTTACGCGTAGGAAAAAGGGGACCTTATGCGTGAGCTTACGCCGTGGCGATAAAAACCTTACGCGTAAGGATTACTCGTAAGAGTAAACCTTATGCGTAGAGTCATCGTTCGCATATCCTTCATAGGATACGCGTAGTCCCTTTGTAGAACCTTACGCAGAACCGCTACGCGTAAAATTTCTCTTACGATAACGTTCTCACGCGTAAGGTGATCCTTATGCGTAGAGTTACAAAGACCTTGATTCTCGAGTTTTAAGCGTAGCAAGCCCGAAATAGAATCATCATATCATCAATCTTAACATATATATTCATTTTAAAATGGATCATAGCATGAAATCATATCAAACATTCAGCGTGAAAACCTTACGCGTAAGCCTAAAACCCTAATAGTTCAAGAATTACGATAATAGTTCTAGCCATGGAAATTGCACCAAACGTTTTCTGGTAGGTCGTAGGTGTTGTGAGAGTCTAATAACCAAGTTTTAACATCCAACACGCAGTGAATCACAAATACCCAAACCTAAGAACATTAAACCCTAAATTCCAATTTTTATTCAATTAGTGTTTCTGGGTTGTTATAGGGCCTGGAAATCATTAATTCAACATGATATAAACATCACACAACAATCGTTTTGATAAAAAACAATCACATTTGAAAATACCCAAAATTACGCATAAACCCTAATTTTGAAATTCACTCAATTCGTGTATCTGGGTTCGTTTTAGTGATGAAAATGAGTTTATTGATGTAAGAAAAGCATTTTGACACAATCATTTAAACCACAAACACACAATCTTGATCATGAGTTCATATGCTTATGCGTAGAACACAAAAACAAGATTATACAACGTTTTGACCGTTGGATTCATGTAAAAATCAAAACCAATGTTTAAAAACACGTTAAGATTATGAAACAACTTACAAAATGATGATCCAATACACAGATTTGAAGAACGATTCTTAGGCGTAGGATGTTTTAGGTGTAAGTAATAAATGTGAAGGAAAAGTTAGGTGGAATGTGTTTTTATTAAAAATAACTTTAACATTTTGACAGTTTTGGTCCCTCCACCTTTTCCATTTTCATACAAAGCCTTTTAACTTCCATTTTGGTTATCAAACAAAAGATTTTAGGAAATAACTTTGACGACACTCCCCCTCGACTTAAGAAAATGATGAAAGGTTATATATTTTAGTCCGAGGAGTGTTAATGAACCAGAAAATTTTACCATCATTGATAAAAGAAACAACCGGTATAGAATAACATGCAAGTACACGAATGTTTTGAAACAGTTTGGTATTAATTTTCTCCCTCAACACTTGATCGGAAAAATATTGAATTTTGAAAGATTATAGTGTTGACGGAAGAGATGTACATGCCATGTTGAAAGAAAATTAGATTAGAAGAATATTTTGTTGTTTTATCGGGTTTTATATATTTGTATTTTGTTTTGAGAAATTATTTACAAAAGATATTTTGGTGTTTGATGTGTTTTAAGACTGCTTTTAGGAGGTCATCCAATTCCTCTTGAGTCAAACACCTCATACCAATCCGTGGACCAACTCATTAAACCTAGCGGGAGGCAAGGCTTTGGTGAGAAGATCTCGCCAATTGGTATTCTGCACTCACGGTATAATTCAACTGCACTGCTCCATGTGGTCCTTGATGAAATGATAGCGAAGATCGATGTGCTTAGATTTCGTGTCGAATCGAGTTGCACGAGATCGCAATGGCACTCGATTGTCGCAATACATCGGATTCATCAAATATGTAACCATAGTCTTTGAGTTGTGTTCTCATCCGGATGACTTGAGCACAAGACACACGACATGGCTACATATTCTCGCTTGATTGATGACAATGATGTACAATCCTCGCTTCTTTGATTGCCAAGACACCGGTTTGTCACCAAGAAATTGTAGTGCTCTCAAGTACTTTTTCGTGAATCTAAACATCCTGCGTGGTCGGCGTCTCAAAAGCGATTAGTTCAAACCGTAATCCTTCTGGATACCGGATCCCCAAGTTAATGGTTCCCTTGATGTATCGGAGGATTCTTTTAGCCTCGAGAGGTGGGTTTCATTGGTCTCGATCGATAACGGAGCATAGATAAACGGCAAAGACAATATCAGTCTCGCTAGTCATTAGGTACATTAGAGACCCAATAATACTACGGTATTTTGTAGGGTCCACTAATTTCCCATTTAAGTCAACATCTAGCTTATTGGTATGAGTCATTGGTGTGGCATAAGTGTCACATGTTTTCATTCCAAATTTGTTTAACAATTCAAGGGCATATTTGGGTGACTCAAGAAAATACCACGGGTGATTGATGAACTTGCATCCTAGAAAGAACGTAAGTTCACCCATCATGGACATTTCAAAATTTTCCTTCATTAATTTTGCAAAAGCGATTGAGTACTTTTTATGTGTAGACCCAAAATGATGTCATCTACGTAAATTTGAACAATTAAGATATGTGCCCGTGATATTGTATAAAAAGAGTAGGGTCGACCGAACCTTTGGTGAAATTATTGGTAATGAGGAAAGATGATAGCTTATCGTACCATGCCCGAGGAGCTTGTTTGAGACCATACTGAGCTTTGTTCGGTTTGTAGACGTGGTTCGAAACTCGGGATCAACGAATCCATCCGGTTGGTCGACATAAACCGCTTCTTTAAGTTGTCCATTGAGAAACGCAGCTTTGACATCCATCGATAGACCGTCATATTCATATGAGCCGCGAACGCGAGAAATATCCGAACAACCTCAAGACGAGCAACCGGAGCAAAAGATTCTTCAAAGTCAATACCTCTTCCCGACGATAACCCTTAGCAACTAGACGTGACTTGTTTCGGATTACGCCCTTCAAATCCAATTTGTTCTTCCAAATCCATTTTAGACCGATGACGTAAACCCTCGTTGGTCTTTCAACCGCTTCCCATACTTCAAGACGTTTGAATTGGTTGAGTTCTTCTTGCATGGATTCAATCCGGTGTCTTTTGTCATTGCTTCTTTGATGTTTTTAGGCTCGAGTTGGCGAGCGGTGAGAGCATAAATGCAATGCTCACCATCCGAGTGAAGACGTTGTCTCGTAATGACCGGTTGGTTCGGGTTGCCAATAATATTTTCCGAGGATGATCTTTTGTCCATTTATGTGTAGAGGTTGATGTTGGTATACATTGTGCGATTCGAGGATTCAAATGGTTTGTTGAAGATTCCGCGACATCGGTGCAACATCCTCATTAGCAAACGGGTTAAAGAACGATTTGGATCAAAATCGCAGGTGGGGTACTTCATTCGAATATCATCACCGGTTCATCATTGTTGGAAGCGGTTTGTTCAACTGTTGTGGTGGAGTCAATGGTGGTGCTTCTTCAATAGTAGTTGTTGTAGCAGTGTATCGTATAAGAGTAGTATCGGGTTGAGCAATGAAACAATGGATACACCGAGCACGTTCATCAATATCGCCACCGAACAGAGGAGCAAATAACCGCTCCATTTGTTGACGAGTGAGTGGGGGCTTTGTTCGGTGATGATGGGGTTGAGGAAAGTTTAAGCGGTTGTGACCGGGTTCCAAGTCATATACTCGTAAGCCATGTCCGTAAGTTCATCAAAATGAGCATGAATCGTTTCCATAACCTGCTTTGTACGACGATTCCGGATCCGTAAACCTTTAGAATTCTCACAATATCCAATGAAGACTCAATGTCGACTTTGGCTTTGAGCTTTCAAAATCATCACGATCATTATTCGGATAGCAAAGGGATCCAAATACATGAAAGTGTTTAAGATTCGGTTTATGGTTATGGAGAAGCTCAAACGGTGTTTTGTTGTGGCGTTTAGTAATCATAGAACGGTTTGAGTATAGCATGCAGATGAATCGACTTGACCCATAAGTAATTTGGAAGTTTAGCATTGATTAACATTGTTCTTGCGCCCACTAACGTTCGGTTCGCTTTCAACAACTCCGCTTTGTTACGTGTACGTGCAATAGATGTCCGATGTTTGAATTCCACTATCTCATAAAAGGCATGAAGGGTTTGGTTAACAAATTTAGTTCCTTTGTCTGCTCTTATTTGTCCGACGGTGTTTGAGTGAATCAGATTTTCGTGAGAAGGTGATGATCATCTGTGGAGCTTGGTCTTTGCTTCAAGAAAGTAAACCCAAGTCCATCGTGAGTAGTCATCAACAATTACTAAGATGTAGCGTTTGCCATTGATTGTTTGCACGCCGCATCGGGCCACACAAATCCATGTGAAGAAGATGAAGCACATGTTGAGAGTCGTTTTCCACCTTTGAAGGAAAATGAGCACGAGTGCTTTTCCCTTGTTCACAAGCTGAGCAAAGGTGATCTTTTGAATACCGGAATCGTGGGAGTCCTTCAACTAGTTTGTGTCGAGCAAGGTTGGTGATGGTTTGAAAGTTTAGATGTGAGAGACAACGGTGCCATAGCCAGGATTTTGTTGAAGTTGCCTTTGAAAGTAAGCATATGGGAGATGAAGCAACCATGTTTTGCATAGAGATAGTGTAAAGACTTGAGTTACGCGAGCCAGACATAAGGTCGTTTCCTTGTAGATCATGAATGAAACAAGATTTCTCCTTGAAAGCAACCTCCAAATCTCCATTACAGAATCGACCTCATCGAAAGCAGTTGTGACCGAGGCCTTCCACATAATAAACCCCGCTAATTTCGATGTTCCCATTGATGTAATCTCCGTAGCCCATGATAGTCTGCAAGTGATCATTCCGAATCGACAAAGCCAATGAACTTTGCAATAAAGTTTGATAACAGCTTAAGGTTGCTCGTCATGTGTCGGGAACATCCGCTATCAACAATCCAGAATGATCAGATCACCGAGACAAGCCATCGATGTGTCATACATCGGGCCTGTGTCACTCATGTGTAACTCATGCATATTAGCCATCAACATAACAGCTTGCATTGGCTGCAAGTCCTCCATATCATCATCCGAGTCTCATATCGCCATAAAACTCTGTTATTTGTTTGTGAGAGTTCCACCACTTCATCCTTAAGAGCCAAAAGAAGAGCCTCTTTGAAATAAGCACGCCTTAGTCCTCGGCTTTGGGCATGCATTAGCCAGTGTCCTTCTCATTGCGCTTGTAGCATCGAAGACCATTCAACCCATTCTCGAGCATTTCCTGCTCCACCACTTGAGCTCGTTGTTGTTCCTACCCACAAGATTAAACCCTTGACCACCGCCCATCCGACGACCATAACCACGATTACGAACTTCAACTCGTCCATTGTTCACGACGGCGATTTCGTGTGTTAGATGAGGAACGAATACGATTGTTTGATTTGTTGGTATAACGGCTAAAAGCATTAGCAATCATAACAAATCCTTGTTGCAATGCTTCGAACGGATCGGATTCCTCATTAGCTTCACTGACAAATGCTTGAGCATTGTTGTTGTTGTATGGAACCAATTGATTTTGTTGAGATTGTTGTGATTGATCATTTGGTGT
The DNA here is from genome assembly GCA_022545495.1 of Chrysanthemum lavandulifolium. NCBI lineage: Eukaryota > Viridiplantae > Streptophyta > Magnoliopsida > Asterales > Asteraceae > Chrysanthemum > Chrysanthemum lavandulifolium. Next base: position 266,044 of record JAHFWF010000119.1, on the reverse strand, counting down.
GATAGTGTTGAGTTGCTTGTTGAGGAGGATAACTGTTTTGAGCATACAAGGCAAGTTGTTGATTTTTCGGAGTTGTTGTTGAAGCAATTTGAGCACGGAGAATCCTTTCCCTATCAACTTCCTTTTCATGAGGCTTCAAGTAATCGTACAACAATCCATATGTAGAATGATGCATGTTCTTCGCTTGACGGAGAAAGATGACATACTTCTCCCATTCGTGACCAAGACTACTCGGAACTTAGTATTAATCGCAATTCTTGGCATGATGATGTTGTGTTTATCCAAATCATTGATGACGCCCGAGAATCGATGATGATAAGACTCTAGTGTCTCTCGTGTTCAATCATGAAGTATTCATAAGCCAAGTAAATTTTGGATTCCATATCCTCCCGATTGAGTGCAGATCCTTCCATAAGTAGATGAATGTGTTCCCACATTTTCTTTGCGATCTTTTGAGCATCAACACTTGAAGAATTGGGTTTGGTAATCCTAAAAGGATATATTGCATTGCAAGCTCATCGACTTCATAGTGTAGAAGTTCTTACGGATTCAAGTCCGCAACAAGAGCAATGTTTGATTGTTCATCTCTTGGTGGATTAGCATTAGGATCTCCGGTACAATCACATTAGGCATCTCAAATGGACCTTCCAAGATAACCTTCTTTAAGAACTTTCCATGTGGCTTCTTCGGATCACAAAACCTAAAGAACCTTATCACCCATTGATCGTAGTTTCGGAGTAAGCATTGGAGGTCTATCAGTGATCCACCTCATGAATTGATTGTTGGTCGCTTAAAGCTTCACACATCTTGGCAAACCAAGTGGGTTCCTTCATAGTGTTCCTTGATGGATGTTGATTGAATTCATTTGTGTAGGGTTGAACTTGAAGACTTGGCGGTGTTTGAACCATTTGTGGTGGTGGAATTGCACCAAGTTGTGGAGTATGTTGTTGATTAAATTGTTGTTGATAAACTGCTTGTTGTTGATTCCATTGTTGATGTTGTGGACTTAGTTGTTGTTGTCGTTGAGAATAAGTGTAAGGGAAATAGTTAGAGTATGGTGGTTGTGACATGTTGAAAAACTTGTGTTATAAAATGGATATTTGTAGTCGAATGAACCTTAGTTGATGAAGTGTCCTTAGGCGTAGAAATCACAATAATCCAAGTAGCACTTATGCGTAAAACACCAAAGTTACGCGTAACAATCAAGAGTTACGCGAGATTTAGCTTACGCGTAAGTAGGGAAAAGACTCTAAAGTTAGGCGAGACACAAAGTTAGGCGTGAAAGTTAGGCGTAGGATTATCTTATGCGTAAGACTAGGCTTAGGCGTAAGATGAATCTTATGCGTGGGATTTCTACGCCGTAAGCTTTATGCTTATGCGTAAGTTTAGGGTTTTGCCAAATGATCTTTACACTATCACAAAGGCAAAAGATATCCAAAGTCGACGTATTTTCGTGCTTATCCAAGCAAGAAAACACGGAGTAAACCACAAAACGAAGATCAATCTAAGGAATAACTTACGCGTAATATTAGGGTTTTGATACGCGTAAGATTACTCGTAAAATGATTTTGCCCAATGATGTTTCTAAACCGGTTTTGTATGATGAAATAGCTTCAATAACACCAAAATGACACAAAAGTGTGAAACTTGATGATCCAAAGCCCTCAAAACGGTTACGCGTGAGGTTTACACCCTCGCTCAAAACAAGCTTAAAAACTTAGATCCACGCGTAAAGTTTGAAACTTTTGCCAAAACAAGTATTTTAACACCTTAAAACGTTGAAAGTACAAGAATCTTGGATTAAAAAGTGTAAAAAACGAGTTTTTAAGCAAGCCAAAGTTATGACCACGTTTACGCGTAAGAACGAAAAACAAAAACTTCAAAAACAAAAGTGTTCACCCAACTATTTGGCTCTGATACCACTGATAGATCACTAGTTTTACAACACAAGCTTACTAGAAAGAGATAAAGGCGATTGAACAATATATCAAACACACACACACGTAAATATTGTAACCAGTTATGCGTAGAGTGTAGTGAAAGAAATAAATTGAACAACCAACCCTCAAGTGAGGGTTATACAAGACTATTTATAGGCAAGGAGCTAGGGCAACACTCCCACTCCTTCCCTTTTCCTTATTGGACATGGGCCTAAGCTTATGGGCCTTCTACATAAGCTAGACCTTAAACAAACATAAATGTCATAATAAGCTACCTATTACATATAAGTAACTAACACTTGAATTAAGGTTTAGGAGTGATTCCAACAGGGAGTTTGATTCCCCTTCAAGTTCTGAGGGTTGGGTCTCAGATTATTTGTTTTTTTAAGTTTTAGTAGTTTTATTTTCATCAGTATGCGTTGTAGTTTTAATTTTTTAATGTAATTCGTGTTTAACATTTAATGTACTTTGTGTTTTTATGTTAAATGTGATATGTTTTTTAATAAATGAAGTGTTTGTTTTAGTTTAGGGGTTGAAATTGAAAATATGAAATGTTAAAGTTTAACTTGGGATGTTATTGATGTGGGTGTTTTTTGGGGATGTTAAAGTGAAATGTTAAAGCTGATGTGGCGCTAACGTGGACGGTATTAAAGAATAAGTCATGTTATTGATAGGAATGCTCTTAGTTTATGTTTATGTTTCATTAATTTCAAGCATTGATTTTAATATTTTAGCTAATCACTTTTTACCCTCTTAATCTTAATCTTTATCTTCTTTAATCAACTTTTTATGAAACTTTCCTATATAAAGTTTTTAGTTTTATGTTTTTAAGTTATAAAGTTTCAAAATTTTTATAAAAATATAATTTTTAAGTCATTTTCTTTCATAAAGTTTGCATCTTTTTAATTAAGTTTCATTTTTAACACTTTTTATTTATAAAGTTTTAAACTTTATCTTATTTTTAATTTAAAAAAAATAGATGTTGGTGATTAATTTAATATGGAGCTATTAAGAAGATTTGGGTATATGAGTTTCTAGATTGGGTATTGATTAGAATATGTTTTGGAGTTCGTTTTATCCGCAATCTTCATATTTGGTGACTCCCAACCTTTTCAATTATCTATTTTTATGTTTATTGTCTTGCTTAGTTTATTTATTATGATTGTTGCTTTATTTGTTGCTCTTAGCGTAGTTATACTTATTAACGAGTAGATTGTATATGTTTGTTAAGTGAGTACTGATATGGGATTTAATTGTGAAAATTTAGAAATTGTTGATTGATAATCTTCGATTACTTGGATTGAATTTGGTTGTTTTAACGGGAAAAGGCCGTTAGGGTAATTAATTAAATCTAGTAATTTTACCAAGAGAAAAGGAAATGTTTTCAATATAAGCCAATGTTGTAAGAAAATAGTTTAATTTTGACGGGTATTAATTCAAATGACTTAATAGATTATTCACACTCAATTACACTTTCACCTCACTTGACAAGCATAGTTTTTAATATCAAATTTTAGCTTAAACCTTAATTCGGTAATTAGTTTAATTTAAATATAGTCTAAATAGTTGCTTTTAATTAGTTGAAATTAGTTTTAAAAATTAATCACTAAAAAATCCAAAAACATAAAAATCCAAATTTCAAGCATTTTAATACCAAGACTCAAACGACATCCTCAATTCACACCTCGTTGGAAAACTACCCGGGTATCACTTACCCGGTATCATATATCGTATTTGCGAGTTTTGCGTGTTGACCTTTTTCCTAAATGGTTGACTTGTCGGTTCTCGCGTGTTCGTTATTTTGATATTTATTATACTACTATTTGATATATTTGACCCTTAAAAAGGCCAGAATAAACCTTCTCCAAGGCCAAGACCAGGACTATCAACAAGCAAAAAAGGAAAGAAGTATATCACTGTCTCATGGCTAGAGAATGACAACATAGAAGAGTATGATTGGTACAACAAATTGGTCGAGGCACAAACACCCCTTGAAGAAGATCAAGAGCCAGTGGATGGTCGTACAGTGGAGCAGGTCCAAGTGCTTAAAAGTCAATTCAAGATTAAGAAAATGACAAAGAAAGAACTCTGACGGATCAAGAACGACGCATTCAATTTGCTAAACGAAAGATCCGGAAGCGCGATTGAGCTCGAGTATCACCTCGAGAACATTGCCAGTGCAATGTCAAACAATATTGACTGGCTCAATCCCGAGTCCAACATTGATCATTCAACAAAGAAACATGGACCTTATTACACCGACTGGACCAAGCCAGTTCCTCTTATCGGTAACCCTGAACAGCCTAAGATTCCATTCAAATTCTTCTTCAACAATGACATCGAGTTTCTTCAACATAGAAGTTCAATAAGCAAGAAATATGCTACATCTTTGACTTTCAACATACCAGCCGCTTCATTCTCCAACAAGGCTATTGAGGAAGACGCCACCAGTTTGTTCGGCGACAAAGAGGTGGAATACGACCAAGATGCCTTCTTAGGGATTCACCATTGGCCATAAAGGCATAGGCTTTTCTATAGAAGCAGCAAGCTAAGCAAGTCGCAAAAGGATGTTAAGCATGACCAAAGGATCGTGGCTACTATGTCTATCTCTACGGCTACCAAGTGGGGTTACTCCTTGTTGAAAAAGATCGTGGTGAAAAGACAAGATGAAAAGGAGTACTAGTTCTCAAAAGCTGACTTTCCAGACTTGTCTCTCAATGACATTGAAGACATGTATCTACTCAAGGTACAAGAAGGATGCGTCAGTTTTCGACGGATATCCAATTGAAGTACATCACAGCACTCCTTATCTTCATCAAAAGCAAGATCATACATGAACGTGTTGAAGACCTACATCTTGGTGTTGAAAGTTACCAGAAACAGCTCAATCTTACGAAACCGCTTCTCCACTTCAACGAAATCAACAAACAGCCACAATACAAACTCTTCACCAAACCAAAATTCGGATTCGTCTACAAAAGTGAAAAACACCACACTTGCTTCTTGGCATTTGATGAAATTTACAAATTCTGTGATGATACTCTCAAGATGGTATGTGATGGCTTCGATTCTCGTTTGAAGGATATTCAGTTGGGCAAAGGTAAAAGATGGAATTCTTAAGAACAACGGGATGTTCAAAGGTTTGTTAAAAGGATCGAGGAGAGGTTGAAGCACCGAGATCAAATGAGGAGGCTTGAAAGCTATGTGGTAGGAAGACCAGGCTTTCCGATTCTAACGTTTCAACGTCCAGAGTAGTTAGTTAGTGTTGTGTATAAATTTGGATTATTTGTAGATTCTTAACTAACATGTTGTGATATATATATATATATGGTTTGTGCACATATGGCAGTGTACAACCCGATCTTGTAAAGAAAGGACCCCGTGATACGCTTCAGTGCCACAACCCTCATATAAGGAGTGAAAGCTTCTTACTTTTGAGTAGAATTAATCAAACTTTCTATAATTTTCATAATTATGCTCAAAAGAACAAGTATTCCCTCTCGTATTTCAAAATCTCAAAAGTTAATATCACTTGTTGAGGGGGAGTATTTGCAAAACAACTTTGTTCAAAAGAAATGTTCTTGTGGAAATCTTCCCTCGAAACTCAGAATGGTCATATTTTAAATCAATATTTCATCAAAAACGACATCAATATGCCATTTTTGAGGGGGAGAAAGTTATTTGTGATAAAAAATATGTTGAAAAGTAGGAATCTCGAAAGTGCTCAACTAAGACTTAACCCATGAATTGACGAGCTTTGAAATGTCAGTAATCGAAAAGACTTGTCTCTCAAGACTTGTCTCTCAAGACTTGTCTTAGTAGATCATACCAATTTGAGAAACTCTTGATAGACATGAACTTTGACGGGTTTAACATCCTTTCAAAGGTATGTTCACATCTTTAAGGTAGTTATTAGAGCTAGTTGTCACCTAAAAACTGACAATGAAACTCTTTAACTATACAACATAACCGTGTCTCGCGGGGAATTATCTATCAGGAGTCGATCAATTCAAAAGTGCGAGCTCTACCCTCACTGTGCAGATTTAAGTTAAAACTCATAAGCACATGTGGAGGGGGAGTATTTCTGAAAATACAAAACTCTCAAGGTGTTAAAAAAAATATGTTTCTAATCATAAACACTTTGAGAGATTTTCAAGTAAATGGTTTTATGGCAAACATAGGAATAGTCATGGAGTTATAAGGTGACTAAGTTTTAGAATAAACGTCCAATGATCCGCCAAAGCCGGAGGGATCTACACAAGGACATCACCAATAGTTAGAATTAGAAGTCCTTAGGTATGATTGAAAAAAAGGAGAATATGAGAAACGGAGAAACGGAGAAAAAAGGAGTGAAGAATTAAAAAGAAAAGTTAAAGAAAAGGGTGAAAAGAAATAGCCCTCCATATAATTCAACTTAGGGCAGAAACCGGGTTCAATTCATATGCTATTGGTTGTCACAAAGAAGACACCGGTATTGAAAACAAAGTCGTCATGGACCCAGTGACGCACTACACTAAACCTTCTAAGCCACTCAAGTTCTCTCATAAGAGCTTGTTTCATTCTCACGGGGAACCCTGCATACTCTATCGATCTCTCATTACGAGATGTGTTGATATTGAAACAGGAGACACCGCTCCAGTCTCCGACTACTAAAACCAAAGCGCACTAATCGAGTCTAGAGCCACGAGATTTATTAAAAGATCTCTTAGGAACACTTAATATTTCATCACTTGTTGTTCAACAATAAGGACACAAGTGATATATTCTAGAGTCCTACGCAGATCTTAGCAATCTGCCGAGAACATTTATGAGAGGATTCACAATTGTGATCCTTAGTGATTGAATGGAAACTCCTGCCAGAGTCAACATCAAACAGCCCTGACAGTAGGTCACTTCGGTAATCCCCTGTGGGTTACGCTTAGTGTGGTTACTTGCTTCAAACGGTCTACAGTCAGGAAGTCATGCTTCGGTGTACTTCAGCGACTCACCTGAATTGTAGATGTACTTCGGTAAATCGTGTTAGCCTTCTTGAGGGCCTCTAGTTCAGGAACAACCTTTGTAAGAATTAAATATGTGTTTTCACACTATGCTGTTAACACCCTCGACATTCGAACTTGTAAGTGCTGGAAATCCCGCCAAGGAGATTCCTTTCATGAATCGAGTCCTGATGAAGTGGGTCATTACTTGAATTTATTCTAAGTAATGATAACTGTCCCTCAACAGGATTCAGACGGCTAATTTGCCCGACCAAGGTGAATGGAATCAAGACATTCATCAGTAAAACAATCATAGTGGTCAATTCTTCAAGAAAAGTCCACTGTGATCGATTGGTATTTTTCACTAACATATTCATGCAGGTACTGATGATTGTTCCTTGGAGGAAAGACCGCACCATCTCCCCATGCTCATACCAACATTATCACACATGAAAGTTCTCATCAAAATCAATGGCAACACAAAGTTAAAGATGATTCTTCGTCAAAGTCAAAGAATCTACAAAGTTTAAAGACTCGAGAACTACATCACATTGGAGATTCAAAGTCAAAAAGAAGTGTGAGCATGGTGGAGAAAGACGTGAAGCACCATAAACATAGAATTTGACGAATGGCAGACAACAACATATGATCACCCCAACCACAAAGAACAAAGAACAAAGACACACAAGACGTCAAGCTGATAAAGTCAAAGAATCTAAAGCATCTCTACTCACAAGAAAAAAGAATGCTGAAATGACGTCAAACAACCTAGATGACCAACCCTTAGGGGGAGATTGTTGGGATTACGTGTAACTAGTATTCAAGTGTCGGTCATTAGATATGTAATAGGTTGCTTATTAGGCTTATATGTTTGTAATTAGTGCTAGGCTTATGTAGTAAGCCCATAGGCCTATGCAAAGGTCCAAACGAATAAGGGAAGGGACTAGAGGTGTTGCCCTATCTCCCTTGCCTATATAAACACATGTAACCCTCTTAGGAGGGTGTTGTTCTTTCATTTTATACATTTCGTTTCATTATTCTTGTGTGTGAAAGAATCCGCCACTCTCATCTCTTTCTCTCTTTTTATTTACATCTAAACATACTTGTTTTATCATATTATGATGACCTAACACATTGTAAGTCACAAGATGAGACCGCTATGTGATATACATTGTAAGTAACAACGTATGATACCATATAAACCCATTCACCATTTTTACCTCCGTTTGAAAATCATTTCAAGTTTAGTTGAATGAAAACAGCCAAGCTGTCCCAATTTGGTCGTCTAAAATATTTTAAAAAGGCACGGTAGTGTAGAGATTCTCCCAGTTCAAAAAGAAAAAAGAAAAAAATGTAGAGATTCTTAAACCGATCCCGCCATAAGGTTGGCAATTTGCACCCTAAAGAGAAGAATTTCAATAGCATATGATACTTATACAATAACACATAATATGTGCAAATTAACTCGTAAGACAAGTAACTGGTACTTTTGTAGTGATTTTATCCGGTCTCTAAATAGACAAGTTGTTAAGAAAGAAAAAAAGTAACTTTAACCTCACTACTGCATAATCTATCACAAAACAATGACCAATTCCAAACATATGTATACTTTCACAATTAAATTACTTATATAATTTTCAAAATAATAGTTTATAGGTCTTTAGTTTAGATGAAGGTAGATGTGAAATCGAGAAAGTAACTACATAGCAGAAAGCTCATAAAAAGTGCCCAATAAACACAATATATCACTTTTGGACATTCAGTTTATATTATAACCTATAGTGGGGCTCGAGTTTATGGGCTTTTTAACACTTATATAGAGAATAAACATATTTAAATAGTATAAGTAATTGTTCTTCACTACAAAAAGTAAGCCATGCAAAGGAGTGTTTGATGAGAATTGGACTAATTAATGATAGTTAAAGTTTCGTTGAATTATAAAGATCATATATTTGCATAATGGATAAATAATTATGTGGTCAAATGATTATTCGGAGAGAACAAACTTAAACTGTTAATGATCGATTGTTGTAACATTTATCATAGAAAATGTAAGTTTCAGGTTGACTTTAAAATTGTAAAGACCATTACCGTATAAATTGCTATGTTTTTTTGTAGGAACCATTGGCTAGTCTAACACTTTGGACTTTAGAGATTGTTACAAAGGGCCAAGCGAATATAATTGCAGTGTAAGTGGACGTGATGCAGCACTATACATGCAGCACTATACCTCATGTTTTGTTTAAAGGTTAACACGTAATTCAAATTACTCTATAAGAAAGTGCAGTGGTGACGAATAATATGTTATTAGTCTGTCCTTTCAGCGTCACTTTATTACTTTTTCAATAACACACTAATAACTAAAATATCATTTGAAAAAAAAAAAAAACATGTATTGGTGCATGTAAGTCCCAAAAAATACCCACTCAAAAAAAAAAAAAAAAAAAAAAAAGCATCCGCCAATCTACCAACATGGTGACGAATGTCATGGGTGTGTGATGCAGTTTGGCTAGCTGTTCGTTAGCCATTGATCCCAAAAATGTTCAGTGACATACCAACGGCATGCTGCACCGTGCACTCCAATACACGAAGTTTAATACGTAAAATTAAGCTACAAGTGATTAAAACCGATCTATACCATACCATCCATTGTTTTGATCTAAATGTGAATTTAGATTCGTAAGTCGTAAGTTTTTGGACGTGCATATCACAATCATAAAAACGAGTGAAGGATCGGTTGAAAGATAAAAAGTGAAGGGTTGCCGTGTTTAGCTTTTGGCGGGAATAAACGGTTTAGCTATCAAGTCAATGGGACCCCCCGCCCCTCTATGGAATTTTTGTCTTTTAGACTTTCGGTGTTTTCAAATATTTTAGTTCCTTGAACTTTCACGATATATATATGTATTAACTTATGTTTTAAGTTATTCCAGAATAATTACTTACTGTAAGTCTGTAATGTAACATTTATTATCATGATATATTTGTTTGTAAATGTTGCTAAATAATATGGATACGTAATCCTTATTTTGACTACTATATATACTTTCCTTGAATTTTATCTATATGTTATTTTTATATTTTATCTTCATTCAATTTTGTTTTTGTGAAAACTAGTAGGGTAAAATGTGTTATGAAGCGTGATCAACTATTTCGGTTAGCATTTTTATCAGGTTGCATGCTTCTCGAAACCAAATTTTACAGATGGTACTGATTCTTCTTCTTCCTAATTTTTTTCTTTTTTTTTTTGTATATATATATTTTAATTTCTAGTAATACATTTACGAATAAAGTGACTATTTTATGTTTTCTCTTTTTGTGGTACTTTATTCCAATGCATAAGATATTGTAAATTTTTGCCCCCCACAGACTCCTATATAACTTGAACGTCCTACACAACCAGCAATCAATCTCATTCAAACAAAAATACTTAACTACTATAATCAGAATATTTACCTGTTTTTCATTTGTTATTACCATCTGAAGCCTTTTCAAAATTTACTATATTAGCTAGAACTTGATATCTTTAAAACAATTTCATCACTTTTTCGAGTCTTGTAACAATCAAGAAAGCACTGAAGTTTAAGGAAAATGATAGTGAACAAAGGAAGCAATCTATATAAGTTATTTGCAATTCTTGAAAAGAAGTTTTGTGTTGAAAAAAGGTTTTATTTCTGGATCTTCCAAAGTTTCAACATACACAATTTGGATACTTAAAGCGGTTATCTTGGTGTTTAGTAGTTTTAATTAGCTGAAAGCTATCTAGATCACGTAGAAACGTTTAGGAAATAATGGGAGATACATCATTGCCACCAGGGTTCCGTTTTCACCCAACCGACGAGGAATTAATTGGTTATTATCTTAGAAGAAAACTTCAAGGGCTTCAAATCGAACTTGAAGTTATTCCGGTTATTGAGTTATACAAGTTTGATCCATGGGATTTGCCCGGTAAGCTTTATTAGTTCATACCATATTAGTGATGTTTACGCAAATGAATTTCTGAATTTTTTGTATATGAAAACTAAATTTTGGTTTGTGGTCTATATATATATATATATTTTTGAAGTCTAATATGTGAATGGTGAATATCAGAAAAATCATACCTTCCAAAGCATGATATGGAATGGTTCTTTTTTTGTCCACGTGACCGCAAATACCCAAATGGATCACGCACAAATAGAGCTACAAATGCTGGATATTGGAAAGCCACAGGAAAAGATCGAAAGTCCTTAGCCAATCGTCTGTTTTAGGGTACCGCAAAACCCTTGTCTTCTATCGTGGTCGAGCCCCTTTTGGCAATCGCACAAGCTGGGTCATGCATGAGTATCGGTTACGTGATGATATTTCTATAGGGATACCAAGTTTTCAAGTAATAACTTCATCTTACTTAGTGAATACTGTTTATAAATTATAATATTGTGAACTACTAACCGATTTGATTTCAGGGACCGTTTACCTTGTGTCGTGTTATTAAAAAGAATGAGCAGAAAACCAGTTATGCCAATAATGAACCGAGAACTAAGGGCATAGGAAGAAGTTCAAACTATGCAAATGATCCAATAGGCAGTGAGAGTAATTTTTCGACCCCTCTCACTTATCCTTACCAGACAACACCTATTTCAATTGAACAAAGTTCATCCACATGTCCTATTGATCCTCCAAGCATTTGTGTTTCACCTGCATTAATACTTGATTCTTCAAAGGTATTGATACATAAAACTAAACAGTAAGATGTGGCAGAATGTGCGGGCTTGGTAATCTTTTAAATTTGTTCGGGTCAAAACGGGTAATCTTTCTATGGGTTGACTAGAAACACGTTGTACAAAACTTCTCCTCATAAATTAGTAATTGGTGTTTCAAATATGTTTTTGTGCAAATACCCATTTCAACAAGAGGGAGGTTTAATGCATTAAATACAACTAGTTCAACAGGTTTCCTTTTCAACTTTCTTAATTTTATCTATTCTTATAAATAGAAATTACCTGAATCGGCTAATATTTAAGTCGATGTGGTAGAAATTGCTTACTCTACTAAAAACATCCATGAATTCGATAATACTTATTCTCCTGTTTCTGTGATAATAATGAAAACGCAGGAACAATTGGAACAAGGACAAGAAAGGCAATGTGGGAGTTACCAACTGAACGAGTTTACTAATCCTACAATCCCATTGCATAAATATGACAAATTTGGGTTCTCGCCAAGTTCATCATACTCAAATTTCTCAGAGGAAGATGATATAATTAGATTTGGATGCATGTCACCATATTCAGGAGATGAAAATTTGATGGGATTATTTGGAAACGAAGATCCTATGTCTAATGAAGGTTATGATTGGAGTAATTGACTGAGAGATCTAAAACCCTTGGGAAACATGAACACTGCATTGTTTACAAAGATGGTTCAATTCGCGTCCTGGTATGTTCAAGGTGTTTTGGTACACTCTTTTGTACGCTATTTCGTTGTTTACGATACTTCTGTAGTTTAAAATAAGGGCATCCTAGTTGGGGTCACTTATTGATTTTCACTAGGACTTCATGTAATTTTAGCTTGTATCGTCTACATCTGTCTCTCTATCTACATGGAGAATGGAAATTTAATACCAAGTAAGGCATTGGATATGAAATAACTTTGTCCAAGTTATGCTTCTCATTTCAATCATACGCATTAGACTCCAAGTTCTATTCTACATGAGTAAAGAACAAATATTATAGTGCTTTGTAGCTTAAAGGGGGCTTTCTAGTATTTGAATGTGAATGATTAGAATCGTACAAATCACCTTTTGTTCAATAGGTTCTAAATGAAAGTGCCACGATGCGCGTTTGTTATTTGATGTAACAATAATATAAGCAACTGTTTGAGTGCATTGACATATTTAACTTAAGAGTTAGAGACTAACCTAAAATGAAAAACAAACTGACATTTTTGTGATGTAAGGAGATACATGCTGCAAGATGTGACCAAATCAATTTGGTTAAAAGAATGGTAATCAAGTTGGCATATAATGTCTTATACATATGAGCTGACGTGAAATAGGCATTCAGCAAGTCATTTATTGAGTGGATGGGAACATACCGATCTTTTAATACACTATATTCTCATCTTTAATCGTTTATGGGAATATTTTGACGAGAAAAGCAATAAAATGAAAACTAACTTTCTAAAAGTGTTGTGGCCAAATGTATGCTTTAGTCGACCACTGGAGTTACTTTTGTTTCGACAAACTTCTTATTATACAAGTATACACAATAACACATCCATCATTTGATTATGCGTACTCGTGCTTAGGGAGGTCCATTTTATTGGCCTTGAAACGGATCTATGATCTTAACGTTAATCACAATATACCAAGTAAAACAGGGATTAAATGAAACTGTAAAAGTGTTTGTATTAATTTGTCATCATCTTTCTTACATAAATGTTTACAGTATATATACTAAATCAAAAGGTACAAAGTGAACCGTTGTGATGGTTCAGGGATATGGCAGTTATGTCATAACTGTCATATAACCGTTTTCTATAACTGTCTATGTTGACTTTGAGGTCTCACTTTTAATGGTTGACTTTTGTTGACCGGTCGTCGGGTTGAGATGGGTTGAGATTGGTCGATTGATGATTAACCCAATATTCTCCCCCTTAATCACAATCGTCTTGTTGCAGATCTTTGACTCCAATTAGTTGTCTCATTGTGAGGAATCTGATCTTCGGTAGTGCTTTTGTGAGTATGTCAGCCTTTTGAAATTCTCCACTTATGAATTCAACTTGTAGATCTTGTCTTTCGACGCATTCTCTTATAAAGTGGTATTTTATATCGATGTGCTTGCTTCTTCCGTGAAATACGGGATTCTTCATTAGTTCGATGGCGGACTTGTTGTCGAACAGTATTGTAACATTTTCTTCTTGCGTGTGTGTAAGCTTGCTAAGTAATCTCTTTAACCATAATGCTTGTGTTGTCATGCTGCTTGTCGCAATGAATTGATTCACATGATGATAGAGCTACCGTGGCTTGTTTTTGTGTACTCCAGCTGATTGGTGATTCACCGTAGTAGAAGATAATTCCAGTAGTGCCTTTGCCTTCTTGAGTGTTGACTCCGTAGCTACTGTCACTATAACCTTGTATCTGGTTTCCTCCATTGTGTTTGTAGGTGATTCCATAGTCTTTTGTTCCTTTAACATAGCGTAGTACTTGCCTTATAGCTTTCATGTGTTGTTCCTTTGGTTCTTACATAAAACGACTAAGTAATCCAACGTAGTAACTTAAGTCGGGTCTTGTATGTAGCAGATATCGTAAGCATCCAATTAAGCTTCTATATTCAGTTGAGTTGACTATTGTTGCTTCAGTGTTCTTTGTTAGTCTTGTTCCTGGATCCATAGGTATTAGAGTTTCGTTGCAGTCTAGCATTCCAACTTCTTTTAGGATCTTGCTTGCGTAGGTGGATTGCTTTATTGATATGTCACCTCCAGTTTGTGTGACTTCAATTCCTAAGTAGTAGGATAGTAATCCTAGGTCACTCATCTCGAATTTCTCTTCCATTTGAGCTTTGAACTTGTTTATTTCTTTCTTTGGTGTGCCAGTGATGATTAAATCATCCACATAGACTCCTACTAGAAGTATTGAGTCTTTTGATTTATTCGTGTAGACAGCTTGTTCCAAAGCGCATTTCTTGAAATCTAAAGACTTCAAGGTATTGTCTAGTTTTATGTTCCATGCACGTGGTGCTTGTCTTAAACCGTATAGAGCTTTTATCAGTCTGTAGACTTTTCCATTATCTTTTATAAATCCTTCGGGTTATGTAACATACACTTCTTCCTTTAAGTCTCCATGCATAAATGCAGATTTGATGTCTAGGTGATGTACTTCCCATTTGTTATTAGCAACTATGGCTAATAGTAATCGGACTGTTTCCATTCTTGCTACAGGTGCAAAGACTTCTTCAAAGTCTATGCCATGCTCTTGTATGTAGCCTTTTGCTACTAGTCTTGCTTTATGCTTGACTATATTTTCATTAGCATCTTTCTTTGTCATGAATACCCACTTTAATCCAATGGCTTTATGTGCATTTGGTAGAGTGGTTAGTTCCCATGTATTGTTCCTATTAATGGAATCTAATTCGACCTTCATTGCTTCAATCCATTTTAGATCGTTTGATGCTTCCTTGTAATTCTTAGGTTCATCTTCAGCCAGTAATAAATGCTCGGGTAAAACTTCCTCTGTGTTATCATATATATCATTCAAAGTTCTAAAACCTTTTAGAGGTGTATGATCAAAGTTTGGATGTAAATTCCGGGTTGTAGTTGAGTTACTTTGATTGGTTGAATCTCTTGAGGTAGTTGGTGTAAATTGAGTATTTATTCGCGATGAAATTGTAGATGGTGTGCGAAGTGTTTGTAATTGTGAGGGTGAGTCTGTTGTTGATGTTGCATATTCATCATCATCATTTGTAGGGATATCATCGTCTTCTTCATTTGGTTGGATTTCGTGTTCCTGATGTTCATTTGTGGCTTCAAGGTTTTCAATTTTGAAGTCAAACCATTCTGGTTCATTGTTGGTGTGTTCATTCAGATAATCCCTCCAATCCCATGCTTCATCCTCTTTAAAATTCACATCTCTACTAACACATATCCTTTGTGTTGTTGGATCAAACAGTCTGTAAGCTTTGATCCTTGTTCGCTTCCTAAGTATACCATTATGTTGCTTCTATCATCTAACTTTGTCAGATGTTGTGATGGTACCTTTGCATATGCTATGCAGCCAAAAACTCTTAGAGTTTCTAAGTTTGGCTTTCTTTTCTTGATTGCTTCATATGGAGTGATGTCTTCTAAGACTCTTGTAGGAACGCTGTTTAGAATGTATATAGCATGTCTAACAGCTTCAACCCAAAAAATTTTAGGCATGTTGGTTGCTTTCATCATGCATCTCGTTGTAGACATAATTGTCCTATTCCTTCGTTCAACTACTCCATTTTGTTGTGGTGAGTAAGGTGCGGTTAGTTGTCGTGCTATGCCGTTCTCTTTGCAATATTGAGTGAATTCGTTAGATGTGAATTCTCCTCCATGATCAGTTCTTAACATTTTCAATGTTGTCCTTAGCTCCTTCTCTATTGTTTCTTTGTATTCCTTGAAAGTATCGAATGCTTAATCTTTCGTGTTTAGGAAATACGCCCACATATATCTTGAGTAATCATCTACTAACAAGAATATGTATTTCTTTCCAGATGGTGTTGGTGGTGTGATTGGTCCACATAAATCTCCATAAACTAAATCTAAAGGTGATGTTGATCTAGTTTTTGCTTTCTTGGAAAATGGCGCTCTGCTGTGTTTACCAACTAAACAAACATCACAAATTTGTGTTGTATGTTTAATGGCGGGTATTCCATGAACTAACTCTCTTTGAGTCATAGATTTTAGAGATTCAAAGTTGAGGTGTCCTAGTCTTGCGTGCCATAACCAGGTATTATCATTCAAGTTTGCTAATAAGCAAACAGGTGTGCCTATCTTCAGACTTGCTTTGTATAGACGGTTTCTTTGTCTTGTGACTTTCATGAAGATTTTGTTGTCCATGTCATAAAGTCGTAATTCATCATCGTCCATTACTACTTTACAACCAATTTCGGTAAATTGTCCAAGGCTCAATAAGTTGCTTTTTAAGTTGGGAATGTAATAGACGTGAGATATGATTCTTTGTTTCTCGTGATCACATTCTAATAGAATTGAACCTTTTCCTTTAATCTCTATGTGAGATCCATCTCCGAATCTTACTTTTCCACTAACATTCTCATCTAGCTCTTTGAAGTGTTCTCTTATCCCAGTCATATGGTTGCTAGCTCCATTGTCTAAATACCATTGACTATCGACACTCGTCTCTTTATATCCTACATCTTCTTCGTGTAGCGAGACCTTTTGATATTCAAGTTTTGTTACATGTGGCTCTTCTAATATTGCCATTAGTAAGGTAGGTTCTAAGTCCCCCTCGACAAGATTAGACTGCATACTAGTGTTTGGTTTTGCATAACACTTAGATGCATAATGACCCATCTCATTGCATTTGTAACATTTTACTTTTCCAAGATCAATATTTGATTTGTTGAAGTGATTTTGAGAATTTTCTCCATCCTTCTGCTCGTAGTTATATTTATCGTGGTTTTTTCCTTGTGAGAATTTGTATTTTCCACGTCCACGTCCTCTGAAATGTTTTCCTCTATTGTCATGTCGTGTGAACATCAATTTTTTTTATTGTCCACTTTTTTTCCTTTCTTGAACTTAATCCTTTCTTCGTAGGTCTTAAGTCTTCCAATTGCCTCTTCCATTGTCATTTCACTTAAATCGGAATATTTTTCTATAGATGCGACTATTTGCAGATACCTTTCGGGTACAACATTTAGTAATTTCCGTACTAAGGTTTCATCTTCTATTGTGTGTCCTAGACTAGCGGCTTTGTTTACGAGTGTTGTGAGTTTTGTGGTGAAGGTGTCGATTGTTTCTTCTTCCTTCATATATAACATCTCAAAGTCGATTTGAGTGTTTGTAATCTTGCTTGTTGAACTCTGTCTTCGCCAACGTGTCTAGTTTTCAAAGCATTCCAAATGTCCTTCGCGGTTTTGTGCTTTGTTATTTGAAGTAATTGTTTTTCGGGTAAGGCTTGATAAAGGAAAGCAATAGCGGTTTTATCCTTTTTCTTATCGGGTTGAGTCGTATCAGTCGACTCTATTGTTTCCCATAAACCATTTGCTTCGAGAATGATTTGCATTCGAATTGCCCATAATGAGTAATTCGCGGGCTTTAGGATTGGGCATTGAAATTGGGGTGTACTATTTGAAGTATTAGTACTAGGTTCCTTATTACCACTTTCTTTCGTCATATCTTAATGACAATAAATCTCCAAAATGAATTTTAACACAAAGTGTGTTTAAAAAAAAAAGTTCTTACTTCTAAAATGAGCTCTAATGTTTTATCTTCCTCAAACGGGTGTAAAACTTTCTAGGTATAGTTTTTTAAAATTTTAAACTATTCTCGGAGATTATAAATTCAAAAATGAATAAACTAAGGTTAATTACTCCTTACAAATTATTCCTAGTCAGTATATGATACGCTTACGCAGCGCGTTCGGGGTCAAAGGAACTTCCTTTTCGTCGAGCAAGTTTTTCAACACCCTAGGCAGTGAACCTAATCGTTGTAGTGTAGTATTAGGGTAAGCCACGGGTATTGATATCGTTCTCTAGGGGAATAGGAATGCTAGTGAGAAGTTACTACGCTAAGGTTGGGGTTGAGGAAGATTGTTTTTTTTTTTTTTTTTTATCTTTTTTATATTTTTTAGGAAATGGAAAGGTACGAATCTCGGGGTATTGGATTTGGGGGGTGGTATTTCTACCGATTACTCTACTATTATCTATTCTAATTAACTAAGCTAGGGGTAGTCTATGTCTATTGTTGTGTGCTCGTATGATGTTTAAAGATGTGTTTACATAGATTTTATTACTCCCTAGTTGTCTCCTATTGATGGTTGAATTGTCACGTCCTTATTCTTAACGCGTTGTGTTTCTAAGGTCGTAGGGTATGCGTTTATCTCTAACTCTTTGAAGCTACCAAAGGTTAATGACTACGAAATCTCTAGGATTCATAAACTTAACTCTAAGGTATTCTTTGGATGTTTAGCCTATAATTCCACTAGTAACTATATGCTAAGGTTCAACAAAGATTAATCAAGCATTAATAACACAACGAATGACCTATCGCAATACTAGGCCAATCACAATTAAGATAAGAGACAACCAATCAATATTCAATAACTAGGTTTCATATTACCTAAGCAAACACACAAATAAATTAGTCAGACATGGAGAACATGCAAGCATACACACAATCAATTGAAGACATAATTGAATCAATGAACTAAAACACTTATCTTGATGTAAAATAGGTATGGAACCCTAAAATATCATACAAGATGCCTTGGTTCGGTTTTGTTTTTACTCCAAAAACTACCTCTAAAACTAAAAAATTCTGATTCTATATATAGTGTTACAAAGCATGACGGCCACTCTTTAATTGTGACGCCGGAGAACATGCAAGCATCCGACAATCAATTGTCGCCGCCATTGGGGTTTCGCTTGCCACGTTGTCTTTGACGGCATCACCTTATGCCCGTGACGCCGTCGCCTTCAAGATTCGACGCCTCGATCAAATCTAGGCCGTCGAGTCTGCGGCCCCTACTCTTTTAAAACCGATGCCGTCACTTGAAAAATGTCAATTTGCTCTCTTAGTCGTCACAAGATGTGTCGCGACGGCGCCACAACAAGACCCGACGCCGTCCCTTTCAATTCAGCAGATTGAGTGTCTCGATTCTTGACTTTGGCCATTTTCTTCGTATATTCGAGCCTTTTCGTCCGAATAAGTGTCATTCCAGCAATTTGCCTTCAAGAGACCTAAAAAGTGAAAAGGAACGAAATTAAGTAGTAACGGATACAAAAGTGATCAATTAAGGGCTTAAATGAACCCTCAAAAAGGTACCTTTTAAATCCTTATCAAACATCCCTACACTTGGTATTTGCTTGTCCTCAAACAAATGTGCTTTTAGACAATTGATTTATAAGTTAGGGGTCATGAAGCATTAGTTTAGAACGATTCACAACACATATAAGCCCCGCAAAAGTCATAACAAGCACGAAAATTACATACTAGCACATCACATGGGGTGTTTGGATACTCACATCTCTCGCGTGTATATGAAATATAACAAGTTGGAAATGGTGGGTAAACACTCATTAACCGGTCCTAGTACATAAATTACCATAGGCTTGAGACTAGATCAAACCTCCATCGCTTTGGCGTAAGCACCTAGAAAAAACTATCCAAGAGGTCTTTTAAAGGGTTGTAACATTAGGCTTACGGTAGGTAAACAAAGGGTTTGGTGGGATAGGCGATTTAGTTGTGGCAAGTCAAAAATCTTTATGTTACAAGCATGAGAAGAATGGCGTTGCTAAGCCAAGACTCGACACTCTAAACTCTAGATAAATTGAAATAAACAAACATAAATTTAAAGATAGATGCAGGATGGTAGCCCATTTTTTTTTCATTTTTTTTTCTTTTTTTGTATTTTTTTCGATTTTTTTTTCATACACTTTTACTCTACCATCCTCTACGATAACATCAAAATAATAGAGATTTATAGGCACATCCCTACACTTGAGTTTTATTACTCTAACACTAATTTGACCCGAATTGAAAAGATCAAAACACTTGGAGTACATTATTACGCAAATAAAGGGAATTTGAATTTAACGCCCTTCCCGTCATTCCATAAAATTTAACTTTTCCCATGAGTCCCAATCGTCCCAAAACCGTGTACAAAGGATATGACTCGGCTTAGCAACTTATGCAAGCAACTAGATAATTGAACTAAGGGTTTAGTATGATAACAATAATGCACTAAAGTGAGTGCATCACAGGTATGCTAAGGAAATTTGGGTGTACATTTGGGGTGGATTGTAAACAATGTCTTCATTGATATTTCGGAAACCGAAACATCATGAGAACCGCGAAAAGGATAGGCTTTCGAGTATAGATGATATTAAAGCCCAAGCCCGGTATGTGGGGTTGGGTCTATTAGGGTTCATTATCATCTAATAGACCCAACCCCACATACCGGCTTGGGCTTTATTATCATCTAATACCGAGGGTTAACTAGGGGTATCGTGTACTAAAGATGAGTACAATGCAAGGGTGTGGGGAATTACTCAACCGATGTGGAAGAAGTAATTATATTACGGGTATCACACAAGGGTTATCCTAATGCCTCTTATCATTTAGTTATTCCTAACTACACAAGTGTAGTCTTACTAGCGATCTCGGAATGCATCACAAAACAAGTTCTAGAATCTATTATACTACCGGTTCACACTCTTAAGCATTAAAGATGAATGCTTTAATTCCTACTAATCTAAAGGCGATCCTCACATTTTGGGTGGAATTTAGGTGGTAAAGGGTTTTTGTGCTAGTCATATAATTTCCTATCCATGAGACGCTTTATTAAGACTAATGGCCCACTCCTACATGTCATGAAAAATTTTAAATTTGGTGCCAAAATTACCCTAACCGATATTTCTCAAGGTTTATTACAAAAATGAAATTGGACAAAGAAAATAGTCAAGGATAAGCATAGTTTCAAAGTTCCGCTTTATTTTCCTCCCACATTTAAACCGAACATTGTCCCCAATGTTCCCCGAAAATATCAAAGTTATGATAATGGAAGGTAATTAAAAACGAAAGAAACTAATACTCCCCTGATTAGCTCGGTAGGATCCGTGTGTGAAGTAGTGGTTAAATCTTTCTTCAAGAAGAGTGTTTGCATGAAAAGCTCCTTCCAATCTTATGTATCTTCTTCTTGGCAAATTAAACCTGCACACTTGAAGAAAACAAACGAAACCTTCGCGTAAAATCGGCGGTAACAATATATATATATGACTCTACTAAACTAGGATATAATGCTTGTGGAATGGATGTTTCTGATTTTCCGGAAAATTAAGACACGGAAAATTCCAAAATTTATAAGTAGCTCGAAAACGAGAAAAAATAGTAAGTCATTTCACGACGGCGTCAGTTGCGATCTGACGCACAAAGTTATCCCGACGAAACCGGTCTCATGATTTTCTGGAAAAATTCGGAAAATTTTTATCTTTAGAATCTGAAAAAATTTCCTGCAAAACATCCATTATGACTCGATACAAGCATTTGACTCGAACAAACACACATGTATATCATTTAAATAATTGTAATTCTCATGTACATGTTTCTTTTGAAAACGTGTGTAATCCTCCCTACACTTATCCCTTATGTAAAATACTTTTATATGTAATTAAGACGAGGTTAAAGACAAAATAAAGCATTTTTACAAATTTAAACATGAGGGTAAACAATCAATAAAAGATATACGACACAAACAAGCAAACAATTAAGCATGGGTTGCCTCCCACGAAGTGCTTTTCTTTATTTATGAGTCTTGTAGCTACACTCGAAGTCGTGCCCCTACGTTGTCTCGTGCACGCTTACGTGCCCATACCTAAGCCATTCCAATTTTCTCCCACTCTCTTGTAATCATCTCCTAACTCTAGGCATTTTTTATAGTATCGCTCATTCATAATGTCATTGTAAACAGCTGATGACATCACATTAATGGGAGATTCTGTATCTATGTAAGCATGCTCGACATTCCTATATTCGATCATACAAGGGATTTTGAGGTTCCAAGGATTTCCTCTCCTAATCTTTGGACATATCCTAATGATGGGTGATCGCGGATTATCGACTATGTATTTGTGGTAAGCAACCTCTTCCTTAGTGGGGTGAAGATTGAAGTGAGCACTATCCTCCTCATTTACGTTTTTATCCACTAAACCATTTTCCGAATTACTACTCATCATGGAGCCAACTATAGAGGCGCTGACTACTTTCTCAACAACATCCCTAATTGTATTATCAAATACCTTTTGCAAATCTTGAAGGTCGGTGTTTCTACTCACATAACGGTTTCGGCGGTTGTGTTGGTCATTGGGTTGGGTTTTGAGTGAAAGTGATTTATTTGGTGGTGGGTTGTTGAGTGGTGGTTGATTATCACCTTCCATGATGAAAAGTGATGGGGTTTACGAACAAAGGTCACGAAGAAGGAGATAGACTACGAGGAAGCTAAAAAATGGGAAAAAGCTTACTTGATAGGAATCAAGCAAGGAAACCTAACGAGGTGGACTCTAACTAGCTATTCTATTCCCGCAATGCGCGCAAAAACTTGATACGCTTACGCAGCCGCTGCTCGGGGTCAAAGGAACTTCCTTTCGTCGAGCAAGTTTTTCAACACCCAGGCGTTGAACCTAATCGTTGTAGTGTAGTATTAGGGTAAGCCTCGGTATTGATATCGCTCTCTGGGGAATAGGAATGCTAGTGAGAAGTTACTACGCTAAGGTTGGGGTTGAGGAAGATTATTTTTTTATCTTTTTATATTTTTAGGAAATTGAAAGGTACGAATCTCGGGTATTGGATTTGGGGGTGGTATTTCACCGATTACTCTACTATTATCTATTCTAATTAACTAAGCTAAGGCGCCTATGTCTATTGTTGTGTGCTCGTATGATGTTTAAAGATATGTTTACTTAGATTTTATTACTCCTAGTTGTCTCCTATTGATGGTTGAATTGTCACGTCCTTATTCTTAACGCATTTTGTTTCTAAGGTCGTAAGGTATGCGTTTATCCCTAACTTTTTGAAGCTACCAAAGGTTAATGACTACGAAATCTCTAGGACTTATAAACTTAACTCTAAGGTATTCTTTGGATGTTTAGCCTACAATTCCACTAGTAAATATATGCTAAGGTTCAACAAAGATTAATCAAGCATTAATAACACAACGAATGACCTATCGCAACACTAGGCCAATCACAATTA
The DNA here is from genome assembly GCA_022545495.1 of Chrysanthemum lavandulifolium. Taxonomy (NCBI): domain Eukaryota; kingdom Viridiplantae; phylum Streptophyta; class Magnoliopsida; order Asterales; family Asteraceae; genus Chrysanthemum; species Chrysanthemum lavandulifolium. The sequence continues at coordinate 242,700 of JAHFWF010000119.1, read as the reverse complement.
AGATAAGAGACAACCAATCAATATTCAATAACTAGGTTTCATATTACCTAAGCAAACACACAAATAAATTAGCCGGACATGGAGAACATGCAAGCATACACACAATCGATTGAAGACATAATTGAATCAATGAAGTAAAGCACTTATCTTGATGTAAAATAGGGTATGGAACCCTAAAATCTGTACAAGATGACCTTGGTTCGGTTTTGGTTTTACTCCAAAAACTACCTCTAAAACTAAAAATTCGGATTCTATATATAGTGTTACAAACTGCGAGGACGTCACTCTTTAATTGTGACGCCGTCGGGTCACCGTCATTAGGGTTTCATCTTGGCCACGTTGTCTTTGTGACGGCGTCACCTTATGCCTGTGACGCCGTCGCCTTCAGTCTCTGACGCCGTCTGGATCAAATCTAGGCCGTCTGAGATGCGACGCCCTACTCTTTTAAAACCTGATGCCGTCACTTGAAAAATGTCAATTTGCTCTCTGAGTTGTCACAAGATGTGTCGCGACGGAGTCACAAATAAGACCTAACGTCGTCCCCTTTCAATTCAGCAGATTGAGTGTCTCGATTCTTGACTTTTCGTCCGAATAAGTGTCATTCCAGCAATTTGTCTTCAAGAGACCTAAAAAGTGAAAAGTAACGAAATTAAGTAGTAACGGATACAAAAGCGATCAATTAAGGGCTTAAATGACCCCTCAAAAAGGTAAATTTTAAATCCTTATCAGTATACTAAGCAGTGTAATCACTAGGTTAATATACTACCCAAAAATGACAAGATACTAATTTAAAAGGTAACTTATCAAAATAAAAATCAATATATATCAAAAGTAATATATAAAGTAAAAATGAAAGGTGGTATTTGTAAAATTTTGGAACCTGGAGGGGTTGATGGTCTAACCCGATGCCCTAATAAAATAAAATCCTTTAATTGATTAGTAGTAGCCCTATGTACGCGCCTCTCCTTTTATTTTTGTTTCTTATCTCTTTAGTTGAGACAGAATAAAACGCGTATATCTTTTTCTTTCTGAGACAAGTCCTTCTGTCTCTCTCTTGGGAAGATCTCCGTCTTCTCCTTCTCTAATATCGATGGTTAACCGCCTGTTAATGGCTGTGTTTGACCGTTCTCTTCTTCTTCTCCGGTGTTGTGTGTTCTTCGCGAGCACTATTAACCCTTCAATTGAAACCTAGGGGTTCGGATGATTTGGGGGTTTTCTTATCCGTGAGAGATTTGATGATTGGAGTATGTAATTGAGTTAATTGATGACTCAATTTATCTTCTGGGCTTGATTCCTTAAATGAACAGGTGTGTTTGTTCTAATTTGAATCTTTGATTCTGCCCTAATTTGATGACTTTCGTTTAGTTTTGTTTGAATCAAATATAAAAACGATTTAATTCGTTTTCTAATCCTATTGGATTGGGTAAAGGGAAACTATCTTCATTAAAATTTATTTTTCTTGCGAATGTTTTTCCGATGTCGGCAAGAGTAATCACGGTTGTGATTGTTCCCCTGCTATGCATGTAAATAGGAACACAAAATGACGTCTTGATTTGTATTTGAATCGATTTTGCGAAAAAATTTTGAAGCGCTTTTCTTGTTTTGATTCAAACTATAACGAATAATGGTAAGTGATGATTTTAGTTAGTAGACCAAACCGCTCTGATACCAATTGTTGGCCTTGAAACGGATCTATGATCTTAACGTTAATCACAATATACCAAGTAAAATAGGGATTAAATGAAACTGTAAAAGTGTTTGTATTAATCTGTCATCATCTTTCTTACATAAATGTTTACAGTATATATACTAAATCAAAAGGTACAAAGTGAACCGTTGTGATGGTTCAGGGATATGGCAGTTATGTCATAACTGTCATATAACCGTTTTCTATAACTGTCTATGTTGACTTTGAGGTCTGACTTTTAATGGTTGACTTTTGTTGATCAGGTCGTTGTGGGTTGAGATGGGTTGAGATGGGTCGATTGATGATTAACCCAATACATTTTAACATATCCCATCTCCACACATCATCCAACAATACTTAAGCGGTGAATACAAGTATTAGAGATCAAACGTATGAGCATTATCTAAAGTTTATCTTATGATACTAGATATTTAACTTTAGCGGTGAATACAAAGTATTAAGGATCAAAATTGTATTTATTGTTAAGCTTTCACTATTATAAGCTTTTTGTGGAAAACTAGAAGGGGGGGGGGTTGAATAGTTTTACCAATTTAAAACTCCTTTTAAATATTTAGATCGACTTATGTCAATCTATTTAGTTGTTTATGTTGGACGTTGATAGATAGATATATAAACGTGTAATGAAAGATAAAGAGTAAGCACATCACCACGACACAAGTATTTATAGTGGTTCGCCACAAGGACACCTTCCTTGCCCTACTCCACTCCCGAGTCACCTACTCGAGAGTTCGTAAACACTACACCAACTCCTTATGGCGGAGAAGCCTTCACAACGCCGCTTAACCTTTTTCCGTACAAAGCTAAATACCGAGTTCTTTCACACCAAGGCGAACCACACCTAACACAACGTCGCCTACCCTTTATACGGTGCTAGGCTAACCACCGAGTTCTTTCACACCTTAGGAGAACTAATCCTTCACAACGTCGCCACCCTTTATTAGGTACTAGGCTAAGTACCTAGTTCTTTCACACCTTAGTGAACTACACCTTCACGACACAACACCTATTCTCAAGGAGATCTACCCTTGTTACAACACCATCAAGGATATCACCATCCTTGTAAATAAACAAATACTTATATGTATAACGATGCACCTCATCGATTATACGACCTAAGCATTCTTCCCAAATGCTACTTGATTTGATTCTTTGGCATCCTTCACTAATGCCTTTGACACAACGCTTGGCATCCTTCACTAATACCTTTGACACAACGCTTGGCATCCTTCACTAATGCCTTCGCCTTGACACCTTTAGCATTCTTCACTAATGCCTTGACACGAATGATGAGCATCTTTCACTAATGCTTGCATCTTTACATTTTCGGCATTCTTCACTAATGCCTTCAACCCAACGTCTATGGAGAAAGGTAGATCTATCAACAAGAGAACCTTCGTTGTCTTGATGATGATGAAGCATGGCAACTCATGGAATTGAGCTTGCACGTCTTCAAGAAGTGGTGATCTTTCCTTTAAGAGGAACCTAGAAGATCACACAAAAAACAAAAGACAAACTACATAGATCACTTAGATATGAGGTTAGAGGGTTAGAATACTTTGGGGAAGTATTTATTAAAAAGTACAAGTAGAGAGGAAGAAATGGCTCTCTATTTATAGAGGAAATTCTCTTCTGCTTCCCGGATCCCACGGATCCCTACCACAAGGGATCCGCTAGCACAAAGCTAGGGATCCGTGGTCCGCCCTCTTGCCCATGGGTATTTTTGGTTAAGGGTCATGGGTCATGGGTTATGGGTTGATCCATGGTTTTCTTTCTAGATACAATGAACTTGGTTAAGTGGTATATATAAAACCATGGGTTATGGGTCAAAACCATTTGCTAGTATTTACCCATTTAGTATATACTTGTATTTACCCAATTTAGCATACACTTAGTTTTACCCATTTTAGTATACTTAGTTTAAGTATATGTTTAACCCAATATGCAAACACTAGTTGTTGTACATATTTATCTAAATCATAAAATCACTTATACTTGTTTTAGTGTTTTATGTGAAAGCGTAAGTGTGTTAGAAAACTATTAACTCAAACTATTTACGTACTCTATTTGTTTCGTTAAAATGATTTTATATTTGTTATCAACAAAACATTAGAAGATCGTAAAATATAAATAAACGTTTTCACGGCTTATTTGTATTAACAATCTCCCCCTTTTTGTTGATGACAAAACATAAAGTTATTTTAAGGAAAAATCTAAAATTCGTAAAAGTTTGAATTTGTAGTTTTTACTTTCTTCTCCCCCTTTTTGTCGAAACAAAAAGTGTTAAAAGAAACTAACACAATTTTTATAAGAGAAAGAGAAAACAAATGTAAAATGTGAAGAGAGCAAGTGACGGAATGGTACTCGCCTTAACTCCCCTTGACGAGTCCATCCCTTTTAAAGGCGTCAAGGACATAATGTAAAATAAACTAATTGTGTTTGCAATTAAGTTTGCAAAATGGTTCGCCTAAGTGACGAACGTGCTCCCCTTAAATATTGCAAAGTTGCAATGGGTGTCATGAAGTGTAACCCAAAATTTGGATTTAAGTTTGCAAATGATTTTGCAATGTCGCTTTGACACAAAGCTCCCCTAGCTTTATGGTGTCAATATCTTCATGTGTATTTTGAATAACTACAAGACAAGGTTAGAAAACAAGAGTATAGTGCATAATTTCCTGCAAAAGAGACTCAAGTTAGTAGAGATTTGTGCTTATGTACCACGGATCCCACGGTTCCTTCAAGGAGGGATCCGTCTAGTTATCTGGAAGGGATCCAATATTCTGTTACAGTTTCTTCAAAGAAGAAGAAATGTCAAGGAGTACTATTTGAGGGAATGAGATATTTGTACAATATAACAAGCACAACACACATAATAATCATAGCATATAAGTATTCATTCAATAAAACAAGAGATACATAACCAAATATCTAAAAACTAAGAGAATGAATATTAACCATATAAGTACTACTATTACTAATCTCATTTCGGATTTAGAAAGTGACAATGTGCTTAAGTCTAGGCATGAGTGGACTTGTTTAATTGATCAAACTTTGCAAGAAGATGATTGAACATGAAATGTATCTCATTTCGTACTTCTTGAACAAGTCCTTGAGTTTTAAGACAATTTGGGCAAATATTGTCTTGGTTTGGCCCCGAAGGAAAGAGGATGTTTAGAGGGGGCTCAATGTGTGTTTGAAGGTCTTCATTTTGAGAAGTAGGGAGAGGTTCTAAAAATGAGGGTGGTAATGGAACTTCTTCCATATGATCAAGGTTGTTCCTTGTCTCCCATGATGGGCTAGTTGGTGTAGTAGGTGGTTCCCGATTCAATGAAAAGGTTGGCGAATGGGAGGTTCTTGGTGATGAATGAAACAATGAATATATGTTTGGATGCGGAAGAGGCTCATTCAATGAGTGTAGTCCATTCTCAATGAATGAAGGTTTTGATGGCTCACTAGAATTATCCATGTTAGGTTTGGAACTAGATGATCCCTTTTCTAGTTGGAAAGATTTGATGCTAATCCTTGCGGTTCTCTTAGCTTTTGTTGGATGGGTTTGATGAGGTGGGATTCTAGAGTCATTATCTCTAATAGGAGATGTTTCGGTGGATGAAATTTCATGGATCAATTTGCCCTTTCTTTTGGATGATCCTATGTTTGAGGAGTTATTGCTAAGAGTTTTAGTCATAGTGATGAAGGTACTAATGTGAGCTTCTAATTTCTGATTTTTGAGAGGTAATTGAGGATGGTGCCATAAACCTAAGATAGTTTGGTTTATAAAGAGTAATTTGAATTTGGGAATTAAATTCTTGACCACTTAGAGTACTAAGCATGCTCTTGAGGTTTTGGTCAGCTCTAGGAGAATAATTAATGTGTGCTAAGAGTGGTTAGAAACCAAAAGGTGACATAAGTTTGAATTTAGGAGTCGATTTATGTTCTCAGATCTACGGATCCCGCGGATCCTCTCGATGAGGATCCACCGGTTAAAGACCGTGGATCCGGATATCGATGTGTTCTAGGTGAAATCATTATGCTTTTGTAAGGTTAGTTATTAATGGATTTCGAGAGTTTAACTTAGTTTTGAAGTCTTTAGTCGTTGGATATCTCAAACCCTTAACCTTAACAAGTAATGGTGTTTAATGATGATTTTGGCCAAGAAAATTTGACTTTGGGTAGTCTAACTATATTTTGACCTTAATTTTGATTAAAAGGTGATTAAGATTAATTTGCTAAAAGTGAAAGATATACCTAACTAAGTGCTATCAAGAGTGATAGATAATGTGTGAGTGTTAGAGCGGAATTATGGTGAGTTTTGACTAGTGGAAAGAAAATCAAAAATATTTCAAGGATGTATCCTAGATAGGTCTTGGATGAGAGTGAGATCTTCAACTATTTGAGAAAACCTTAGTTGGCTCTAGTATCTTATGTTTGACTAGTTGGAGATGATCTAATGGAATGTTTTGATGTACTCAAATCTGTATTGCATATCAGATACCACGGATCCCACGGTTCCCTTCTAGGAGGGATCCGTCTAGTACAAATGCTGGGATCCGCCTACTGCAGATCAGAGGGCTTTCAGCAAATGTGCAATTTTGCACTTCTTAGTAAATGCACTTCCTAGTGGTTTCTATGGGAACTTAACGTACGAGCACAACTACTATGATGTATTGCAAAGTAGAGATAGCTAGAATTCCTAGAATGAGTGACGACGACCATTCAAGGGTCGTAAAATCTCATTTTCCAAGTACCTACGTTAGAATTGTTTGGTGCCATGATATGGCCGTACCTACAAACTACAAGCATAATTAAAAAAGTTTACAAACCATTGTTTGAATTTGTTCATCAAAGCTTGATTCTTCAAACCTTACCTTCTCCTCCTTCTTCACTTCTTCACCCGTCCTTCACTCTTTATCAAACTATCTTCACTTCTTCTTCTTTAAGAAATTTGCGAAGCATTTGAAGATTCCCTTGGTTTGTTGCCATTCGGGTGATTCATTTGGGATGTTTGGCAATTGATTGATGTAGTCCAAGGGGTCAAGGTCGATATTTGCGAGTGGGTTGCTACTACTCCTTCATCTCCACCTTCTCCTTGCCTTTCCCTTTCGTCCGAGGAGTCCGTGGGTGGGTGTGGTCTCTTGCCTTCCACCATAAACCTTGTTGTTCTACCTTCGGTCAATGGTACCATAACCTTATTGCAAAAGCTATGATCAAGGGATTGTGGAGAAGGGTCTAAAGCAAAGATGAATTTGGCGAGACGGGTTAAAAGCATTGCGTATGGAAGCACCATCTTGTCCATGCTTCTAACACTTGCCATTCTTTTTACTATGTAGTAGGCAAGGTTGAATTGAGTATTGGTCACTAGGCAATAGATCATGAAGCTTAGACATGCGTTGGGGTGGTCCTTGTTCCCTACTAGGCATACCACATTTTCTCTTATTACATCCTCCCACTTTCTATATAATGCATACATTTCCGAAAGCTCCATTTGAAAAGGATCCCTATGGATCACTTTTGACTTCCTTGTGACTCTTGATGGTGAGGCTCTTGGCATGAACACGGTGTCCCTCACCGTGGTTGCTTCCGGGATCAAATTGTAGTAAATATCATGATGATCAACCATTGTGTGTAGTTGTTCCAAAGACCATTCATTCGAGTACATACAAATGCCTTGAAAAGGAACTCCTATAATTCTTCCAAACTCTATAAGAGAAAGACTAAACTCTCGCTCATTGATGGTGAATTCAATTGAGATGGACCCGTCATCATTTCTTATTATCCCATTGTCTTGTAAAACTCAAGTACAAAGACCGGGCAAATTTGTTCGTTTATATCCAATAAACAATCAAACCAATAGTTGCAAAACTTCCCTTATGTCAAGATTTGCAAGAAATGATGGATCAACAACTCTACCTTCATGAAAAGTCTCCTTCGAGCAACTTAAAGGCTTTTCTATCGTCCGGCTTAAGCCATTTTTCCTATGATACATGGGTATGTAGTGGGCGGTGTCTTGGTAATCTTGTTGCTTGTTGCTAGGCATGATGTTCCTAAACAATGTAACCACAATGTGGTGTTAATGGTGAATAGTAACCTAGAGGTTTTCATCACAATTTTGCTCTCATCATCTTTGTTGGGTTCAAGAAATGTGTTTAATTTGTATTAACAATGTTAAATCTTTGATTAAGATTATCTTATAAAACAATGTGATGACAAATTATGGAAAACCTATTTGAACCCAACTCTTAAAGATGAAGTAATTGTAATTCTAAGAATCAAGGAATTAGATTAACAATGTAGTGAAGATTAAACTTACACACGTGATTGTTAGGCTTGAGAAAATGATCAATTAGCTCCTATGAACGATGAATCGAGTCTTTGTTCGTGAGTCCGTGAAATGAGTGATGGTGGAACATCCACAATGATCATTTTGGCTTATACTGTCTTACATTACACGGATCCCGGATCCCTCTCATTTGGGATCCGTCTAGTATAAACTTAGGGATCCGCATGACGAGAAAAGTCACCAAGAAATTCCTTGATAACTTTGGTTTGGGAATTCTAAGATACCTAGTGTTTTGGTGTTAATGTTCTAAACTTGTGGTTTGAGGTTTTGATGATTTAATGCTATTCCTATTAGACAAGGTTCCCTTTTTAAGAATTAGTCATAATTCTTGGGAAGCTTTTCAAACATTATAATAAAATCTCATTTTATTATAACATAAGAAGTTTCACATGGATATTTATTGATATGCATGAAAAGTCTATAGAACCTTTGTGATGAATAATGATAATGGTTATCAAATAACCAAAATGTCATTATTATGAAATCATAGTGTAGTTTCTACAAATAAGTCGAAGAGTACTATTTTTGATAATGACTTTAATATAGAAAAACTATTAGAACAATTACTAATAAATCATGCAACTATGATTTCAATAATAAAATTAAAGGCAAGTGATTAGTAATCATACCTTGGCTAAATATTCTTTTTGCGAAAGGAAATATTTAGATAAGTTCTTTTATGCTCTTCTTGGTAGCTCCAAACTCAAGTATGGATAATGCTTAAAAAAAATGTTAGAGCATTCTATCATTGTCAACAATAACCAATATAGTGATTTTAAAATATGATGAAGATAATCCTTCTTTGTAGTTTTCAAACATATACGGATCGTATCAAGTCTTTAAAGTACAACATACTTTAAGAAACTTGGTAACGAAGCTTTGATACCAATTGTGGAAAACTAGAAGGGGGGGGTTGAATAGTTTTACCAATTTAAAACTCCCTTTTAAATATTTAGATCGACTTATGTCAATCTATTTAGTTGTTTATGTTGGACGTTGATAGATAGATATATAAACTTGTAATGAAAGATAAAGAGTAAGAAGCACATCACCACGACACAAGTATTTATAGTAGTTCGGCTACAAGGACACCTTCCTTGCCCTACTCCACTCCCCGAGTCACCTACTCGAGAGTTCGTAAACACTACACCAACTCCTTATGGCGGAGAAGCCTTCACAACGTCGCTTAACCTTTTTCTCGTACAAAGCTAAATACCGAGTTCTTTCACACCAAGGCTAACCACACCTAACACAACGTCGCTTACCCTTTATACTTGCTAGGCTAACCACCGAGTTCTTTCACACCTTAGGAGAACTAATCCTTCACAACGTCAGCTTACCCTTTATTAGGTAATCAATGAATACCTAGTTCTTTCACACCTTAGGTGAACTACACCTTCACGACACAATACCTATTCTCAAGGAGATCTACTCCTTGTTACAACACCATCAAGGATATCACCATCCTTGTAAATAAACAATACTTATATGTATAACGATGCACCTCATCGATTATACGACCTAAGCATTCTTCCCAAATGCTACTTGATTTGATTCTTTGGCATCCTTCACTAATGCCTTTGACACAACGCTTGGCATCCTTCACTAATACCTTTGACACAACGCTTGGCATCCTTCACTAATGCCTTCGTCTTGACACCTTTAGCATTCTTCACTAATGCCTTGACACGAATGATGAGCATCTTTCACTAATGCTTGCATCTTTACATTTTCGGCATTCTTCACTAATGCCTTCAACCCAACGCCTATGGAGAAAGGTAGATCTATCAACAAGAGAACCTTCGTTGTCTTGATGATGACGGCATGGCAACTCATGGACTTGAGCTTGCACGTCTTCAAGAAGTGGTGATCTTTTCTTTAAGAGGAACCTTGAAGATCACACAAAAAACAAAAGACAAACTACATAGATCACTTAGATCCGAGGTTAGAGGGTTAGAATACTTTGGGAAGTATTTATTAAAAGTACAAGTAGAGAGGAAGAAATGGCTCTCTATTTATAGAGGAAATTCTCTTCATTTCCCGGATCCCACGGATCCCTACCACAAGGATCCGCTAGCACAAAGCTAGGGATCCGTGGTCCGCCTCTCTTTGCCCATGGGTATTTTTGGTTAAGGGTCATGGGTCATGGGTTATGGGTTGATCCATGGTTTTCTTTCTAGATACAATGAACTTGGTTAAGTGGTATATATAAAACCATGGGTTATGGGTCAAAACCATTTGCTAGTATTTACCCATTTAGTATATACTTGTATTTACCCAATTTAGCATACACTTAGTTTTTACCCATTTTAGTATACTTAGTTTAAGTATATGTTTAACCCAATATGCAAACACTAGTTGTTGTACATATTTATCTAAATCATAAAATCACTTATACTTGTTTTAGTGTTTTATGTGAAAGCGTAAGTGTGTTAGAAAACTATTAACTCAAACTATTTACGTACTCTATTTGTTTCGTTAAATGATTTTATATTTGTTATCAACAAAACATTAGAAGATCGTAAAATATAAATAAACGCTTTCACGGCTTATTTGTATTAACAATCTCCCCTTTTGTTGATGATAAAACATAAAGTTATTTTAAGGAAAATCTAAAATTGTAAAAGTTTGAATTTGTAGTTTTACTTTCTTCCCCTTTTGTCGAAACAAAAGTGTTAAAAGAAACTAACACAATTTTTATAAGAGAAAGAGAAAACAAATGTAAAATGTGAAGAGAGCAAGTGACGGGAATGGTACTCGTCTTAACTCCCTTTGACGAATCCATCCCTTTTAAAGGCGTCAAGGACATAATGTAAAATAAACTAATTGTGTTTGCAATTAAGTTTGCAAAATGGTTCGTCTAAGTGACGAGAACGTGCTCCCCCTTAAATATTGCAAAGTTGCAATGGGGTGTCATGAAATGTAACCCAAAATTTGGATTTAAGTTTGCAAATGATTTTGCAATGTCGTTTTGACACAAAGCTCCCCCTAGCTTTATGGTGTCAATATCTTCATGTGTATTTTGAATAACTACAAGACAAGGTTAGAAAAACAAGAGTATAGTGCATAATTTCCTGCAAAAGAGACTCAAGTTAGTAGAGATTTGTGCTTCTGTACCACGGATCCCACGGTTCCCTTCAAGGAGGGATCCGTCTAGTTATCTGGAAGGGATCCGGCTATCTGTTACAGTTTCTTCAGCAGTGAAGAAATGTCAAGGAGTACTATTTGAGGGAATGAGATATTTGTACAATATAACAAGCACAACACACATAATAATCATAGCATATAAGTATTCATTCAATAAAACAAGAGATACATAACCAAATCTCTAAAAACTAAGAGAATGAATATTAACCATATAAGTACTACTATTACTAATCTCATTTCGGGATTTAGAAAGTGACAATGTGCTTAAGTCTAGGGATGAGTGGACTTGTTTAATTGATCAAACTTTGCAAGAAGATGATTGAACATGAAATGTATCTCATTTCGTACTTCTTGAACAAGTCCTTGAGTTTTAAGACAATTTGGGCAAATATTGTCTTGGTTTGGCCCCGAAGGAAAGAGGATGTTTAGAGGGGGCTCAATGTGTGTTTGAAGGTCTTCATTTTGAGAAGTAGGGAGAGGTTCTAAAAATGAGGGTGGTAATGGAACTTCTTCCATATGATCAAGGTTGTTCCTTGTCTCCCATGATGGGCTAGTTGGTGTTGTAGGTGGTTCCCGATTCAATGAAAAGGTTGGCGAATGGGAGGTTCTTGGTGATGAATGAAACAATGAATATATGTTTGGATGCGGAAGAGGCTCATTCAATGAGTGTAGTCCATTCTCAATGAATGAAGGTTTTTGTTAATACAAATAAACCGTAAAAACGTTTATTAATATTTTGCGATCTCTTTGTGTTTTGTTGATAACATATATAATGTTGTCTTAAGTATAATTATAAGGATACATGTTATTTTTGTAAAGCATTTACATATAATCTTTTAAATACAAAATGTAGTAACAAAAGCATTTGTTGTAATAGTTAATTAGGATGGGTAAAATCACAACCCATGGATCTTAACCCATACCCAAAGAGACTTGATACAATGTATACTTAGATACATTGAATCTAGATATAACCCATGGACCAACCCATGACCCATAACCAAAAACCCATGGGCAAAGAGGGCGTTCCACGGATCCCTAGCTTTGTGCTAGCCGGATCCCAAGTGGAAGGATCCGTGGGATCCGTGTGAACAGTGAGGAAATTTGCCTATAAATAGAGAGCCATTTCTTCATTCTAACTCACCCCTCTTCTTACTAAATCTCTCATACACTCTCATTCTCTTCTAACATATAAATCACTTGATCTAGAGAGTTGTTCTTCTTTTCTTTCTATTTGTAATTCTCATATAGGTCCTTCTTTAAGGCGAGATCACGAGCATTCTACAAGTCATCCAAGCAAGGGGTCCTTGATTGATTTGTCACTCCGCAAGATTTCTATAGCGAAGATCTTGTATTTGATATTTCACATATTTGTTGTGTAATAGTTGTGTTGGTTTGGTCCACCGTGCTACGGACTCGGTATCTAGCTTTGTACCGGATAAAGTGTAAGCAACGTTGTGAAGGCTTCTCCGCCAAGTGAAGGAGTTTGTTGACATAGTGCTTGAACTCTCGAGTAGGTGACTCGGGAGTGGAGTAGGGCAAGGAAGGTGTCCTTGTAGTCGAACCACTATAAATCGGTTGTGTCATTTCTATCCCTTATCTTTGTTTATTTACTTACATTATCATTAGATCTATACGTTCTCAACATCCATACGATTTCACATAATATTGAATCTAAAGTTTTGAAATCAACTTAAAATCGGCAAAACTATTCAACCCCCCTTCTAGTTTTCCACAATTGGCATCAAGAGCTAAGTTTATAAAAGTTTTAAAATAAAATTGTATTTTAAAAACTTTCGATCACTATGGGTTCGAAAATTATAAGGAAGGGCAATCTATGCAACGACCACCACTACTTGAAACTAATGGTTTTATATATTGGAAAATAGATTCAAACATATGTGAAGTCTAAAGATATTGATCTTTGGTACATTATTGTTGAAGGTGATTTTGAGGCTACCTCAAATGATGATAAAGGAAATTTAGTTCACATACCTCATGATAAACTAAATGATGAAATGAAGAAAAGCTTTCTAAAAATAGTGAAGCAAAATGGTTTTATATAATGCTTTACCGAAAAGGAATTCGAAGAATTTGTATGCTTAAAACCTCTAAAGAAATTTGGAATTCTTTAGTTGTAACTCATCAAGGCAACCAACAAGTTAAAAATAATAAATTGATCTATTTGTTCAACAATATGAACAATTTTCAATATCGGATGAGGAAACTATAGATCATTCATTTGCTAACTTTAATACTATTATTACATCTTTACAAGTACTTGATGAATCCTTTTCTAGCCGTAACCATGTTAGGAGATATCTAAGGGCACTTCCATCAAGTGGAGATCCAAGGTGACGACAATCAAGAGTCAAAAGATTTGACAATCCTCACCTCGATGAACTCATAGGCAACCTAAAAGTCTACGAGCTTGTCCTTGCTAAAGATTCCAAGCCTCAAAGGTGAAAGAGAAACACAAATCTCTTGCCCTTAAAGCCAAAAAGATTTCGAGCGATGAGAGAGCTCATCTTCGAGTAATGACGACGAAGAGTACGCTATGGCGGTAAGGACTTTAAAAGTTCTTTAGAAGAAAGGGTAGATACGTCAAACAACCGTATGACGATAAGAAAGGCTTCGAAAAAACAAAGAGGACGAAAAGCCAAAGGATGATCGTACTTGCTTTAAATGTGGGGACCCAAACCACTTTATTAGTAAGTGTCCCAAACGGGATGATCAAAAGGCATTCGTGAGCGCACGTGGGGAATGAGCGACGAGGAGGACGAAGAAATTTGTCTCATGGCAAATGACGAGGTGTGTAAAGGTCGACCTAGACCCCGATGAATGGGTCAAGGATAGCGGGTGCACGAGGTACATGACCGCAATAGGGATCTATTCTCCACATATGAATCCGTAAATGGAGGTAATGTGGTGTTTGGAAATAGCAAAAGTAGAATCATCGGTAAAGGTACGGTTTCTAACAAATCTCTAACCATTAACGATGTGTGTCACGTGAGAAAACCTAAACTTTAATCTCTTAAGTATAGGACAAATATGTGATAAAAAGTGCAATGTACTTTTACCAAACCGTAGTAAGATACTTAAAATGGCATAACCATAGGAAGAGGAATTAGGAAACATGGAGTCTATGTCATTAAAATCGGTAATGAACCTAAAGACAAACTATGTCTTACCTCTATGGATGATACTCACCTTATGGCATCAAGATTGGGTCATGCCAATATGCGACTTCTTCAATCGCTATCATCCAAAGATCTAGTAAGAGATCTACCTAAGTTAAAATATGAACATCATTTTGTGATGCTTGTAATATAGGAAAACAAGCTCACTCGAGTCATAAAGCTAAAAACATGGTGTCCACAACTAGGTGTCTAGAATTACTACATATGGATTTATTTGGTCCATCCGCTATCCAAAGTTATGAAGGCAACTACTATACTTTGGTAATAGTGGATGACTACTCTAGGTATACTTGGACAAAATTTTAAAGAACAAACGAAACCTTTAACTATTTTGAAATATTACAAAAGATCCAAAGACAACTAGGAAAACCCATAGTGTCTATTAGACGGATCATGGTAGGAATTCGATAATGAAGTGCAATTCGAGCTTTTGTGACGCTAATGGTATTACTCACAACTTCTCGGCTCCACGCACTCCACAATCGAATGGGGTAGTAGAAAGAAAGAATAGAACCCTTCAAGAAATGAGTAGAACCATGCTTAACGAACAATCCATACCTCAAAAATTTGGTGTAATGTCGTTGATACCTCAACATACATACTCAATCGAGTCTTAATTAGACCAATCTTAGGTATAACTCCATATGAGTTACTCGGAGGCAAAAGCCTACTTTAAATCATTTTAGAGTCTTTGAAGCAAATGCTTCATTCTTAACACTAAAGATTACCTTACAAAATTTGATCCTAAATCAACCAAAGGTATCTTTTAGGTTACTCGCCTAATAGCAAAGCTTACGTCATATTAAACAAAGAAACAATGAAGGTAGAAGAGTCATTAAACATAAAATTTGATGAAAGTCCACCCAAACCCTCTCCACCTCTTGTCGATGACGAGATCATAGAAAGTGAAGCTATTGTAATTAAGAAAAGATTAATCTAAGAAGATGAACCTTCAATTAGTGAAATCACAAACATTAAAGAGTCCAAAGATCACCCGTAGATAAGGTCATAGGAAAGCTAAACGAACGAACATTAAGGTCTCAAGTTCAAAACCTAAGTAGCTTATTTTGTTTTGTTTCAACTATAGAACCTAAGAACACACAAGAAGCCATAAAGATGAAAGTTGGGTAATGGCTATGCAAGAAGAATTAAATCAATTTGTTTATAATGATGTTTGGACACTTGTCCCTCCACCTAGTAATCAAACCGTAATAGGAACAAAATGGGTGTATAAAACAAATTAGATGCAAACGGAGTAGTATCTAGGAACAAGGCTAGACTCGTGCCCAAGGGTATAACCAACAAGAAGGAATAGACTTTGATGAGACCTATGCCCCGTGGCTAGATTAGAGTCTATAAGAATACTTCTGCGTATGCTTGTGCTAATGATCTAAAGCTTTATCAAATGGATGTCAAAAGCGCTTTTCTAAATGGTCTTATAAATGAAGAAGTATATGTAGCTCAACCTCCGGCTTCATCGATTTTGAAAACCCAAACACGCTTATAAATTAAAGAAAGCCCTTTATGGTCTTAAACAAGCTCCAAAAGCTTGGTATGATAGACTCAAATCCTTTTTAATTAAACATAACTATACCATGGGGTTAGTTGACAACACACTTTTTACTAAGAAAAAGAAGTCACACATAATCATAGTACAAATATACGTAGATGATATTATATTCGGATCCACTTGTCAAGACATGTGTGATGATTTCTCTAAAATCATGCATGACGAGTTCGAGATGAGTATGATGGGAGAACTTAGCTTCTTTCTTGGTCTACAATTAAACAAGTAGAAGATGGTATCTTCTTCAATCAATCTAAATACATCAAGGAGATGTTAAAGAAATTTGGTCTAGAAGAGTCGAAACCAATTAGGACACCCATGTCATCCGACACCAAACTCACAAAAGATGAAGACGGCGAATCCGTAGATAATACTAAATATTGTGGCATGATAGGTAGTCTCCTCTACCTCACGGAAAGTAGGCCGGATATCATGTTTAGTGTCCGCTATGTGCTAGGTTTCAAGAAAAACCCAAAACTTCACACCTAGAAGCCGTAAAAGAATTTTAGATACATTAAGGTACAACACAATTAGGATTATGGTATCCTAAGGCACGGGTGTAGAAACAATTGTATATGCAGATTCGACCATGCAGGGATTACGTTGATAGAAAAAGTACAAGTGGGGTGTGTACTTTCATGGGATGTTGTTTAACATCGTGGTTTTCTAAGAAACAAACGGCTCTAGCAATATCAACAACCGAAGCGAGTACGTCTCCATGGCAAAGCATGCCAATAAGCACTATGGATGAAACAAGCGTTAGTAGACTACGACATTCATCTAAGCGACATAGCCATTCTATGTGATAACAAAGGTGCCATCGACTTAAGCAAGAATCCGGTATTGCATTCTCGCACAAGCATATAAAGATTCGTCATCACTTAAGAGACAATGTTCAAAGGGGAACATTTCTATTGAGAAGGTAGCATCCGAAGATAACATAGCCGACGTCCTCACCAAACCGTTAAAGCGGGAACAATTCAACCTACTTGCCTTGGTCTTGGTTTAATGGAACACACGTCGAATTTATTTTGACTCTACAAGGTATGTAAACACTAGCCTTCTTCCCTCCGAGTCTAGGATCTCTATTTCACGCACAACTCACAAACAATACGGAATTTTCAAACCCAAAGATAAGTTTTTACTTATAGCTCTCCTACTTTTTATATACACATTTTCAAAGAAAACCTACTTTCACAATGTTTTCTAAAAGGATGATACCTTCCGTATCAATTTCACAAAAGCAATTTCTCACGTCTAGGACAAATCGCTTTTTCATTATTAATACAAAGTAAAAACTCGTTTTCATTGCATCTCATGTCTTTTGAATGCTAAAGGGGACACATAACTAATATTTGTTTTCGGGTACATTCATTTAAGCTAAACAAACATCACAAATTTGTGTTGTATGTTTAATGGCGGGTATTCCATGAACTAACTCTCTTTGAGTCATAGATTTTAGAGATTCAAAGTTGAGGTGTCCTAGTCTTGCGTGCCATAACCAGGTATTATCATTCAAGTTTGCTAATAAGCAAACAGGTGTGCCTATCTTCAGACTTGCTTTGTATAGACGGTTTCTTTGTCTTGTGACTTTCATGAAGATTTTGTTGTCCATGTCATAAAGTCGTAATTCATCATCGTCCATTACTACTTTACAACCAATTTGTAAATTGTCCAAGGCTCAATAAGTTGCTTTTAAGTCGGGAATGTAATAGACGTGAGATATGATTCTTTGTTTCTCGTGATCACATTCTAATAGAATTGAACCTTTTCCTTTAATCTCTATGTGAGATCCATCTCCGAATCTTACTTTTCCACTAACATTCTCATCTAGCTCTTTGAAGTGTTCTCTTATCCCAGTCATATGGTTGCTGTGACAACCCGTACTTTCAGGTCATTTCTCGACACAGTTCATGTCTCATTATTTCAACATTTATAGTAAACTTGGTTTATTTGTTTCAAATTCGCGTAACCTTGAAGGTTAGCGGCGAATTCATGATCATGACATCACGTACATTTCATATGGACTAAGATTAGTCTACATTTCATCGACATCATGTGCATCTCATTAGTACATTCACGACATTTAATTTCACCTTCAACGCGTAACTTTTATTTAATAATAATCTTTATCGCGTGAGTTTTTATTTTGAATAATTAACCCGTTACTTTCAAAAATGATCCCGATGTATTTTTAAACTTACATTTAGTTTATAAAAAATATATTTTTAGTTTTCCTAGTGTTTCAAATTTAATTGGTACATAAATCGTTAAAGTTAAATTATTACGTCGTTTTTCTTAAAAATTGTACGATAATTATTTTATCACTCAAAATTCACAAGGAACGTATTTTTTTACAATTTTTATTATCACATTACATTCTATTTTGACCTATTAAAAACTTACTTGTACTAAAAATCTACCATTTACCTTAAATACACAAGTGTATACACAAGTTACAACCTATGTTTATTTTACATACACTTTACTTACACATATTACATGATAAAAAAAAAAGATATTTTGGTGGACCAATTCCCCAAAACCGCCTAAGGGGGTTGGTATTATTTGATGGGCAAGTTTTTCTTGATTGCATATACTTACACTCCACCCTACTTAATTCATATCATTCATTTCATTTTACTTCAAGTGTTAAAAAAAAAGTTTCTTCCTCTCTCTTGCTTCTCCATAACCGGTTCTAACATCAAGATCACAAGGGATCAAAAATTTTTGCTAGCTCAAGTGTTTAAACAATCTAGTTATCACTCTTTATTAGGTTTTGAAATAAAAACCAAGAGTGTTTAGGCTAATCCTTGTTACTTTCACCTCATCATTTTCACTTGTAAGCATATTTCTTTCATTTTCATGTTTCCTTTTCATTTTCATATTCATCTTTTCATTTTTGGAGCTTATATGCATGATATGTGATTTATACCATTTATTTCATGATTTTGGATATATATATATATTAGTCATCCTATAAATATTCCCATGGTATTCTTTGGTCTTGATGGTGATTAGGAACCCATGACACCCTAAGAAGGTGTATGGTAGGATTAGATTAGCCTTGGAGTTGATTTGTAGGGATTAGAATAGGTTTTGTCCGAGAAAACTATTTTCGATAACTATATAATTGTGTTCTGTCCTTAATTCGAAATTCTGGAAAACCTACTGTTGGTACGACTTTTTGGCCTTGATATTTAGAAAATATACTTTAAAACGAATCCGTGGCCTTTTGAACGGATAAAACGGACTTATAACGAAGAAGTTATGGATTTTAAAGTTTGACGACTTAAACGATATTTTCGTAAAATTCACTTTGCTGTTTTACTTGTTCGGGTCAAAACGAGCCTTAAGCTTCACAAATTATTTCGACTTCTCAAAATATATTAGTTTACTTGATCACGGCTAAGGACGATATATGTAGAAAACGGATTTAAAACGACAAAGATATGGCCGTTTTCATATAGTTGCCGTAAATATTATTTCCGAAAAACTATATTATTTTTACGCTACAAGTAATTCATTAGTCAGAAAGGCTATGTTTGCGGTGTTTTTAACCATGATGTGAAACTTTTCGAACGAAGTGTCTTCTAGTAAAATCAAGTTCATCGGCCATATTTTCAAAACAAAAGTTGTTCGTCAAGCGAGTCATAGTAAATTAATTACGGATGTTCAAACTTAGCGAAACTCAATTTTCGCACACAATTAGCAAAACCACCATCTTTAGCCTTTGATATCTTTATGATCGAGACCTTTGGACGAAAACTCCTGAACTGAAACTTCTAGATATCGATACAAACTTTCCAAAACCGTCGAGTTCGTTTCTAACGATCGACGACACCATTTTACGACTACTTTTCCGGAGTCATTTTTGTTGATTTCATGATTTTCCGACGACATTGTTTTGCGGCGAAAAGTGGTAATTTCACCAAAAATCATTATAAAACCATTATAGGATGACATTTTGACGTAAAACATGTAAAGTCATTTTGATGGGTCAAGACGTCAAAAGAGTATTTTTCACGACGAGTAATATTTTCAAAACCCGTAAATGGTATAAATAACATACTAAGTGCATGCATAACATTACATTGCAACACATGACATATCATATCATTCGTAATAGGTCAAGATTAACGATCACATTATATCTCGTGTACTCACTTTGTCTTCGCATCATTCCACCAGTGAGTTCCATAGCCCCTACTTTTACTTGTTTTCATAAATGTTTTGGGGAGATACATGCTCAATTATTTTCATAACTATCATGATTATTTGAAACTACATGTTTAATCGAACCGAATGCTTAGTCATGCGTAGTAAGCTTTGCCACACTTAGAACTTCCATATTATATTCATTGAGCTAACGGTCTTGGTATATTCATTGAGCTAACGGTCTTGGTATATTCATTGAGCTAACGGTCTTGGTATATTCATGGACTAACGGTCTTGGAACGATTTGAACCACACTCATATTCATTTGAAC
This sequence comes from Chrysanthemum lavandulifolium, assembly GCA_022545495.1. Classification (NCBI taxonomy): domain Eukaryota; kingdom Viridiplantae; phylum Streptophyta; class Magnoliopsida; order Asterales; family Asteraceae; genus Chrysanthemum; species Chrysanthemum lavandulifolium. The sequence continues at coordinate 222,255 of JAHFWF010000119.1, read as the reverse complement.
CTAAACTCTACATATTTTGGCAGTGGGTTGTGAACACACAGTTGCAAGTTTTGTATGGGCGGACTTGAACCGAGTGGATTTACAATGCCTTTGCTGCATAAACGATTTCGATATATTGAGCCATGCACTATTTTGTGAATTCATTTGACGATTTCGCTTAAACATAAACTATATATACATTTTGGCAATGGGTTGTGAATACAGAGGTTGCAAGTTTTGTATGGGCGGAACTTGAACCGAGTGGATTTACGATGCCTTTGTTGCATAAACGATTTTGAAAGGCTTTACATTTCCATTCAAACTCTATGAACTCACTCAACCTTTGTGTTGACACTTTTAGCATGATTTTATCTCGTGTTTCTAAGGCATTCACTTCATGGCATGCATTTGGACACATCATGGAGTCGCGATGACGACGCTGTCTCACTTGGGTTTTACGTACTTTAAAACATCGCTTGTATTGTAACAAACTTATTTCCGCACAAGTTGATTTACAATTGGGACCTACTTTGTAAACTCGATTATTTTATTAAATCAAACGATGTATTTTCCAAACGACACTTTAGGTCGCTCAATATAACTGTGATTGTGATGCTATGACAATAATCCCTGTGAATTCCATTCACCGCAAAAATGTAATTGGGGTGACAGTTGCTAGCTCCATTGTCTAAATACCATTGACTATCGACACTGCCTCTTTATATCCTACATCTTCTTCGTGTAGCGAGACCTTTTGATCTTCAAGTTTTGTTACATGTGGGTCTTCTAATATTGCCATTAGTAAGGTAGGTTCTAAGTCCTCCTCGACAAGATTAGATTGCATACTAGTGTTTGGTTTTGCATAACACTTAGATGCATAATGACCCATCTTATTGCATTTGTAACATTTTACTTTGCCAAGATCAATATTTGATTTGTTGAAGTGATTTTGATAATTTTCTCCATCCTTCTGCTCGTGGTTATATTTATCGTGGTTTTTTCCTTGTGAGAATTTGTATTTTCCACGTCCACGTCCTCTGAAATGTTTTCCTCTATTGTCATGTCGTGTGAACATCACTTTTTTTTTATTGTCCACTTTTTTTCCTTTCTTGAACTTAATCCTTTCTTCGTAGGTCTTAAGTCTTCCAATTGCCTCTTCCATTGTCATTTCACTTAGATCGGAATATTTTTCTATAGATGCGACTATTTGCAGATACCTTTCGGGTACAACATTTAGTAATTTCCGTACTAAGGTTTCATCTTCTATTGTGTGTCCTAGACTAGCGGCTTTGTTTACGAGTGTTGTGAGTTTTGTGGTGAAGGTGTCGATTGTTTCTTCTTCCTTCATATATAACATCTCAAAGTCGGATTTGAGTGTTTGTAATCTTGCTTGTTGAACTCTGTCTTCGCCAACGTGTCTAGTTTTCAAAGCATTCCAAATGTCCTTCGCGGTTTTGTGCTTTGTTATTTGAAGTAATTGTTTTCGGTAAGGCTTGATAAAGGAAAGCAATAGCGCTTTATCCTTTTTCTTATCCGTTGAGTCGTATCATCGACTCTATTGTTTCCCATAAACCATTTGCTTCGAGAATGATTTGCATTCGAATTGCCCATAATGAGTAATTCGCGGGCTTTAGGATTGGGCATTGAAATTGGGGTGTACTATTTGAAGTATTAGTACTAGGTTCCTTATTACCACTTTCTTTCGTCATATCTTAATGACAATAAATCTCCAAAATGAATTTTAACACAAAGTGTGTTTCAAAAAAAAATTTCTTATTTCTAAAATGAGCTCTAATATTTTATCTTCCTCAAAAGGGTGTAAAACTTTCTAGGTATAGTTTTTAAAAATTTTAAACTATTCTCGGAGATTATAAATTCAAAAATGAATAAACTAAGGTTAATTACTCCTTACAAATTATTCCTAGTCAAGATAGGATACGCTTACGCAGCTGCTCGGGGTCAAAGGAACTTCCTTTCGTCGAGCAGTTTTTCAACACCCCAGGCGTGAACCTAATCGTTGTAGTGTAGTATTAGGGTAAGCCACGGGTATTGATATCGCTCTCTAGGGAATAGGAATGCTAGTGAGAAGTTACTACGCTAAGGTTGGGGTTGAGGAAGATTGTTTTTTATCTTTTTATATTTTTAGGAAATGGAAAGGTACGAATCTCGGGTATTGGATTTGGGGGTGGTATTTCACCGATTACTCTACTATTATCTATTCTAATTAAATAAGCTAGGGTAGTCTATGTCTATTGTTGTGTGCTCGTATGATGTTTAAAGATGTGTTTACATAGATTTTATTACTCCCTAGTTGTCTCCTATTGATGGTTGAATTGTCACGCCCTTATTCTTAACGCGTTGTGTTTCTAAGGTCGTAGGGTGCGCTTATCTCTAACTCTTTGAAGCTACCAAAGGTTAATGACTACTAAATCTCTAGGATTCATAAACTTAACTCTAAGGTATTCTTTGGATGTTTAGCCTACAATTCCACTAGTAACTATATGCTAAGGTTCAACAAAGATTAATCAAGCATTAATAACACAACGAGGACCTATCTTGATGTAAAATAGGTATGGAACCCTAAAATACTTTACAAGACAGCCTTGGTTCGGTTTTGGTTTTACCCAAAAACTACCTCTAAAACTAAAAATTCGACTCTATATATAGTGTTACAAACCGCGACGACGTCACTCTTTAATTGTGGCGCCGGGTCACCGCTATTAGGGTTTCATCTTGGCCACGTTGTCTTTGTGACGGCGTCACCTTATGCCCGTGACGCCGCCTTGATCCTCGACGCCATCCGGATCAAATCTAGGCCGCCTAAGATGCGACGCCTACTCTTTTAAAACCCGATGTCACTTGAAAATGTCAATTTGCTCTCCGAGTTGTCACAAGATGTGTCGCGACGGAGTCACAACAAGACCTAACGTCGTCCCCTTTCAATTCAAAGCAGATTGAGTGTCTCGATTCTTGACTTTTCGTCCGAATAAGTGTCATTCCAGCAATTTGTCTTCAAGAGACCTAAAAAGTGAAAAGTAACGAAATTAAGTAGTAACGGATACAAAAGCGATCAATTAAGGGCTTAAATGACCCCTCAAAAAGGTAAATTTTAAATCCTTATCAGTATACTAAGCAGTGTAATCACTAGGCTAATATACTATCCAAAAATGACAAGATACTAATTTAAAAGGTAACTTATCAAAATAAAAATCAATATATATCAAAAGTAATATATAAAGTAAAAATGAAAGGTGGTATTTGTAAAATTTTGGAACCTATAGGGGTTGATGGTCTAACCCGATGCCCTAATAAAATAAAATCCTTTAATTGAGTAGTAGTAGCCCTATGTACGCGCCTCTCCTTTTATTTTTGTTTCTTATCTCTTTAGTTGAGACAGAATAAAACGCGTATATCTTTTTCTTTCTGAGACAAGTCCTTCTGTCTCTCTCTTGGGAAGATCTCCGTCTTCTCCTTCTCCAATATCGATGGTTAACCGCCTGTTAATGGCTGTGTTTGACCGTTCTCTTCTTCTTCTCCGGTGTTGTATGTTCTTCGCGAGCACTATTAACCCTTCAATTGAAACCTAGGGGTTCGGAAGATTTGGGGGTTTTCTTATCCGTGAGAGATTTGATGATTGGAGTATGTAATTGAGTTAATTGATGACTCAATTTATCTTCTAGGCTTGATTCCTTAAATGAACAGGTGTGTTTGTTCTAATTTGAATCTTTGATTCTACCCTAATTTGATGACTTTCGTTTAGTTTTGTTTGAATCAAATATAAAAACGATTTAATTCGTTTTCTAATCCTATTGGATTGGGTAAAAGGGAAACTATCTTCGATTAAAATTTATTTTTTCTTGCGAATGTTTTTCTGATGTCGGGTAAGAGTAATCACGGTTGTGATTGTTCCCCTGTTGCGACAGAAATAGGAACACAAAAATGACGTCTTGATTTGTATTTGAATCGATTTTGCAGAAAGTTTTTTGAAGCAGTTTTCTTGTTTTGATTCTGAAACTATAACGAATAATGGTAAGTGATGATTTTAGTTAGTAGACCAAACCGCTCTGATACCAATTGTTGGCCTTGAAACGGATCTATGATCTTAACGTTAATCACAATATACCAAGTAAAACAGGGATTAAATGAAACTGTAAAAGTGTTTGTATTAATCTGTCATCATCTTTCTTACATAAATGTTTACAGTATATATACTAAACCAAAAGGTACAAAGTGAACCGTTGTGATGGTTCAGGGATATGGCAGTTATGTCATAACTGTCATATAACCGTTTTCTATAACTGTCTATGTTGACTTTGAGGTCTGACTTTTAATGGTTGACTTTTGTTGATCGGGTCGTTGTGGGTTGAGATGGGTTAAGATGGGTCGATTGATGATTAACCCAATACATTTTAACATATCCCATCTCCACACATCATCCAACAATACTTAAGCGGTGAATACAAGTATTAGAGATCAAACGTATGAGTATTATCTAAAGTTTATCTTATGATACTAGATATTTAACTTTAGCGGTGAATACAAAGTATTAGGGATTAAAATTGTATTTATTGTTAAGCTTTCACTATTATAAGCTTTTTGTGGAAAACTAGAAGGGGGGGTTGAATAGTTTTACCAATTTAAAACTCCCTTTTAAATATTTAGATCGACTTATGTCAATCTATTTAGTTGTTTATGTTGGACGTTGATAGATAGATATATAAACGTGTAATGAAAGATAAAGAGTAAGAAGCACATCACCACGACACAAGTATTTATAGTGGTTCGCCACAAGGACACCTTCCTTGCCTACTCCACTCCCGAGTCACCTACTCGAGAGTTCAAACACTACACCAACTCCTTATGGCGGAGAAGCCTTCACAACGCCGCTTAACCTTTTTCCAGACAAAGCTAAATACCGAGTTCTTTCACACCAAGGCGAACCACACCTAACACAACGTCGCCTACCCTTTATACTTGCTAGGCTAACCACCGAGTTCTTTCACACCTTAGGAGAACTAATCCTTCACAACGTCACCTACCCTTTATTAGGTACTAGGCTAAGTACCTAGTTCTTTCACACCTTAGGTGAACTACACCTTCACGACATAACACCTATTCTCAAGGAGATCTACTCCTTGTTACAACACCATCAAGGATATCACCATCCTTGTAAATAAACAATACTTATATGTATAACGATGCACCTCATCGATTATACGACCTAAGCATTCTTCCCAAATGCTACTTGATTTGATTCTTTGGCATCCTTCACTAATGCCTTTGACACAACGCTTGGCATCCTTCACTAATACCTTTGACACAACACTTGGCATCCTTCACTAATGCCTTCGTCTTGACACCTTTAGCATTCTTCACTAATGCCTTGACACGAATGATGAGCATCTTTCACTAATGCTTGCATCTTTACATTTTCGACATTCTTCACTAATGCCTTCAACCCAACGCCTATGGAGAAAGGTAGATCTATCAACAAGAGAACCTTCGTTGTCTTGATGATGACGAAGCATGGCAACTCATGGACTTAAGCTTGCATCGCCTTCAAGAAGTGGTGATCTTTCCTTTAAGAGGAACCTAGAAGATCACACAAAAACAAAAGACAAACTACATAGATCACTTAGATCCGAGGTTAGAGGGTTAGAATACTTTGGGAAGTATTTATTAAAAAGTACAAGTAGAGAGGAAGAAATGGATCTCTATTTATAGAGGAAATTCTCTTGTTTCCCGGATCCCACGGATCCTACCACAAGGGATCCGCTAGCACAAAGCTAGGGATCCGTGGTCCGCCTCTTTGCCTATGGGTATTTTTGGTTAAGGGTCATGGGTCATGGGTTTTGGGTTGATCCATGGTTTTCTTTCTAGATACAATGAACTTGGTTAAGTGGTATATATAAACCATGGGTTATGGGTCAAAACCATTTGCTAGTATTTACCCATTTAGTATATACTTGTATTTACCCAATTTAGCATACACTTAGTTTTACCCATTTTAGTATACTTAGTTTAAGTATATGTTTAACCCAATATGCAAACACTAGTTGTTGTACATATTTATCTAAATCATAAAATCACTTATACTTGTTTTAGTGTTTTATGTGAGCGTAAGTGTGTTAGAAAACTATTAACTCAAACTATTTACGCACTCTATTTGTTTCGTTAAATGATTTTATATTTGTTATCAACAAAACATTAGAAGATCGTAAAATATAAATAAACGCTTTTCACGGCTTATTTGTATTAACAATCTCCCTTTTGTTGATGACAAAACATAAAGTTATTTTAAGGAAAATCTAAAATTGTAAAAGTTTGAATTTAGTTTTACTTTCTTCTCCCTTTTGTCGAAACAAAAGTGTTAAAAGAAACTAACACAATTTTTATAAGAGAAAGAGAAAACAAATGTAAAATGTGAAGAGAGCAAGTGACGGAATGGTACTCGCCTTAACTCCCTTTGACGAGTCCATCCCTTTTAAAGGGCGTCAAGGACATAATGTAAAATAAACTAATTGTGTTTGCAATTAAGTTTGCAAATGGTTCGTTTAAGTGACGAACGTGCTCCCCTTAAATATTGCAAAGTTGCAATGGGGTGTCATGAAGTGTAACCCAAAATTTGATTTAAGTTTGCAAATGATTTTGTAATGCCGCTTTGACACAAAGCTCCCCTAGCTTTATGGTGTCAATATCTTCATGTGTATTTTGAATAACTACAAGACAAGGTTAGAAAAACAAGAGTATAGTGCATAATTTCCTGCAAAAGAGACTCAAGTTAGTAGAGATTTGTGCTTATGTACCACGGATCCCACGGTTCCCTTCAAGGAGGATCCGCCTAGTTATCCGGAAGGGATCCGCTTATTCTGTTACAGCTTTCTTCAAAGAAGAAGAAATGTCAAGGAGTACTATTTGAGGGAATGAGATATTTGTACAATATAACAAGCACAACACACATAATAATCATAGCATATAAGTATTCATTCAATAAAACAAGAGATACATAACCAAATCTCTAAAACTAAGAGAATGAATATTAACCATATAAGTACTACTATTACTAATCTCATTTCGGGATTTAGAAAGTGACAATGTGCTTAAGTCTAGGGATGAGTGGACTTGTTTAATTGATCAAACTTTGCAAGAAGATGATTGAACATGAAATGTATCTCATTTCGTACTTCTTGAACAAGTCCTTGCGTTTTAAGACAATTTGGGCAAATATTGTCTTGGTTTGGCCCCGAAGGAAAGAGGATGTTTAGAGGGGGCTCAATGTGTGTTTGAAGGTCTTCATTTTGAGAAGTAGGGAGAGGTTCTAAAAATGAGGGTGGTAATGGAACTTCTTCCATATGATCAAGGTTGTTCCTTGTCTCCCTTGATGGGCTAGTTGATGTAGTAGGTGGTTCCCGATTCAATGAAAAGGTTGGCGAATGGGAGGTTCTTAGTGATGAATGAAACAATGAATATATGTTTGGATGCGGAAGAGGCTCATTCAATGAGTGTAGTCCATTCTCAATGAATGAAGGTTTTGATGGCTCACTAGAACTATCCATGTTAGGTTTGGAACTAGATGATCCCTTTTCTATTTGGAAAGATTTGATGCTAATCCTTGCGGTTCTCTTAGCTTTTGTTGGATGGGTTTGATGAGGTGGGATTCTAGAGTCATTATCTCTAATAGGAGATGTTTCGGTGGATGAAATTTCATGGATCAATTTGCCCTTTCTTTTGGATGATCCTATGTTTGAGGAGTTATTGCTAAGAGTTTTAGTCATAGTGATGAAGGTACTAATGTGAGCTTCTAATTTCGATTTTTGAGAGGTAATTGAGGATGGTGCCATAAACCTAAGATAGTTTGGTTTATAAAGAGTAATTTGAATTTGGGAATTAAATTCTTGACCACTTAGAGTACTAAGCATGCTCTTGAGGTTTTGGTCACTCTAGGAGAATAATTAATGTGTGCTAAGAGTGGTTAGAAACCAAAAGGTGACATAAGTTTGAATTTAGGAGTCGATTTATGTTCTTCAGATTCACGATCCCGCTGGATCCTCTCAAGAGGGATCCGCTGTTAAAGACCGTGGATCCGGATATCGATGTGTTCTAGGTGAAATCATTATGCTTTTGTAAGGTTAGTTATTAATGGATTTCGAGAGTTTAACTTAGTTTTGAAGTCTTTAGTGTTGGATATCTCAAACCCTTAACCTTAACAAGTAATGGTGTTTAATGATGATTTTGGCCAAGAAAATTTGACTTTGGGTAGTCTAACTATATTTTTGACCTTAATTTTGATTAAAAGGTGATTGAGATTAATTTGCTAAAAGTGAAAGATATACCTAACTAAGTGCTATCAAGAGTGATAGATAATGTGTGAGTGTTAGAGCGGAATTATGGTGAGTTTTGACTAGTGGAAAGAAAATCAAAAATATTTCAAGGATGTATCCTAGATAGGTCTTGGATGAGAGTGAGATCTTCAACTATTTGAGAAAACCTTAGTTGGCTCTAGTATCTTATGTTTGACTAGTTGGAGATGATCTAATGGAATGTTTTGATGTACTCAAATCTGTATTGCATATCAGATACCACGGATCCCACGGTTCCCTTCTAGGAGGATCCGCCTAGTACAATGCCGGGATCCGCCTCGCAGATCGTAGGGCTTTCAAGAATGTGCAATTTTGCACTTCTTAGTAAATGCACTTCCTAGTGGTTTCTATGGGAACTTAACGTACGAGCACAACTACTATGATGTATTGCAAAGTAGAGATAGCTAGAATTCCTAGAATGAGTGACGACGACCATTCAAGGGTCGTAAAATCTCATTTTCCAAGTACCTACGTTAGAATTGTTTGGTGCCATGATATGGCCGTACCTACAAACTACAAGCATAATTAAAAAAGTTTACAAACCATTGTTTGAATTTGTTCATCAAAGCTTGATTCTTCAAACCTTACCTTCTCCTCCTTCTTCACTTCTTCACCCGTCCTTCACTCTTTATCAAACTATCTTCACTTCTTCTTCTTTAAGAAATTTGCGAAGCATTTGAAGATTCCTTGGTTTGTTGCCATTCGGTGATTCATTTGGGATGTTTGGCAATTGATTGATGTAGTCCAAGGGGTCAAGGTCGATATTTGCGAGTGGGTTGCTACTACTCCCTTCATCTCCACCTTCTCCTTGCCTTTCCCTTTCGTCCGAGGAGTCCGTGGGTGGGTGTGGTCTCTTGCCTTCCACCATAAACCTTGTTGTTCTACCTTCGGTCAATGGTACCATAACCTTATTGCAAAAGCTATGATCAAGGGATTGTGGAGAAGGGTCTAAAGCAAAGATGAATTTGGCGAGACGGGTTAAAAGCATTGCGTATGGAAGCACCATCTTGTCCATGCTTCTAACACTTGCCATTCTTTTTACTATGTAGTAGGCAAGGTTGAATTGAGTATTGGTCACTAGGCAATAGATCATGAAGCTTAGACATGCGTTGGGGTGGTCCTTGTTCCTACTAGGCATACCACATTTTCTCTTATTACATCCTCCCACTTTCTATATAATGCATACATTTCAAAGCTCCATTTGAAAAGGATCCCTATGGATCACTTTTGACTTCCTTGTGACTCTTGATGGTGAGGCTCTTGGCATGAACACGGTGTCCTCACCGTGGTTGCTTCCGGATCAAATTGTAGTAAATATCATGATGATCAACCATTGTGTGTAGTTGTTCCAAAGACCATTCATTCGAGTACATACAAATGCCTTGAAAAGGAACTCCTATAATTCTTCCAAACTCTATAAGAGAAAGACTAAACTCTCGCTCATTGATGGTGAATTCAATTGAGATGGACCCGCTATCATTTCTTATTATCCCCATTGTCTTGTAAAACTCAAGTACAAAGACCGGCAAATTTGTTCGCTTATATCCAATAAACAATCAAACTCAATAGTTGCAAAACTTCCCTTATGTCAAGATTTGCAAGAAATGATGGATCAACAACTCTACCTTCATGAAAAAGTCTCCTTTCGAGCAACTTAAAGGCTTTTCTATCATCCGGGCTTAAGCCATTTTTCCTATGATACATGGGTATGTAGTGGGCGGTGTCTTGGTAATCTTGTTGCTTGTTGCTAGGCATGATGTTCCTAAACAATGTAACCACAATGTGGTGTTAATGGTGAATAGTAACCTAGAGGGTTTCATCACAATTTTGCTCTCATCATCTTTGTTGGGTTCAAGAAATGTGTTTAATTTGTATTAACAATGTTAAATCTTTGATTAAGATTATCTTATAAAACAATGTGATGACAAATTATGGAAAACCCATTTGAACCCAACTCTTAAAGATGAAGTAATTGTAATTCTAAGAATCAAGGAATTAGATTAACAATGTAGTGAAGATTAAACTTACACACGTGATTGTTAGGCTTGAGAAAATGATCAATTAGCTCCTATGAACAAGAATCGAGTCTTTGTTCGTGAGTCTGTGAAATGAGTGATGGTGGAACATCCACAAGTGATCATTTTAGCTTATATTGTCTTCTCATTACACGGATCCCGCGGATCCTCTCATTTGGGATCCGTCTAGTATAGACTTAGGATCCGCATGACAAGAAAAGTCACCAAGAAATTCCTTGATAACTTTGGTTTGGGAATTCTAAGATACCTAGTGTTTTGGTGTTAATGTTCTAAACTTGTGGTTTGAGGTTTTGATGAATTAATGCTATTCCTATTAGACAAGGTTCCCTTTTTAAGAATTAGTCGTAATTCTTGGGAAGCTTTTCAAACATTATAATCAAAACTCATTTTATTATAACATAAGAAGTTTCACATGGATATTTATTGATATGCATGAAAAGTCTATAGAACCTTTGTGATGAATAATGATAATGGTTATCAAATAACCAAAATGTCATTATTATGAAATCATAGTGTAGTTTCTACAAATAAGTCGAAGAGTACTATTTTTGATAATGACTTTAATATAGACAAACTATTAGAACAATTACTAATAAATCATGCAACTATGATTTCAATAATAAAATTAAAGGCAAGTGATTAGTAATCATACCTTGGCTGAATATTCTTTTTGCAAAAGGAAATATTTAGATAAGTTCGTTTATACTCTTCTTGGTAGCTCCAAACTCAAGTATGGATATTGCTTAAAAAAATGTTAGAGCATTCTATCATTGTCCAACAATAACCAATATAGTGATTTTAAAATATGATGATGATAATCCTTCTTTGTAGTTTTCAAACATATACGGATCGTATCAAGTCTTTAAAGTACAACATACTTTAAGAAACTTGGTAACGAAGCTTTGATACCAATTGTGGAAAACTAGAAGGGGGGGGGTTGAATAGTTTTACCAATTTAAAACTCCCTTTTAAATATTTAGATCGACTTATGTCAATCTATTTAGTTGTTTATGTTGGACGTTGATAGATAGATATATAAACGTGTAATGAAAGATAAAGAGTAAGAAGCACATCACCACGACACAAGTATTTATAGTGGTTCGCCACAAGGACACCTTCCTTGCCCTACTCCACTCCCCGAGTCACCTACTCGAGAGTTCGTAACACTACACCAACTCCTTATGGCGGAGAAGCCTTCACAACGCCGCTTAACCTTTTTCCCAGACAAAGCTAAATACCGAGTTCTTTCACACCAAGGCGAACCACACCTAACACAACGTCGCTTACCCTTTATACGGTGCTAGGCTAACCACCGAGTTCTTTCAAACCTTAGGAGAACTAATCCTTCACAACGTCGCTTACCCTTTATTAGGTACGGGCTAAGTACCTAGTTCTTTCACACCTTAGGTGAACTACACCTTCACGACACAACACCTATTCTCAAGGAGATCTACCTTGTTACAACACCATCAAGGATATCACCATCCTTGTAAATAAACAATACTTATATGTATAACGATGCACCTCATCGATTATACGACCTAAGCATTATTCCCAAATGCTACTTGATTTGATTCTTTGGCATCCTTCACTAATGCCTTTGACACAACGCTTGGCATCCTTCACTAATACCTTTGACACAACGCTTGGCATCCTTCACTAATGCCTTCGCCTTGACACCTTTAGCATTCTTCACTAATTCCTTGACACGAATGATGAGCATCTTTCACTAATGCTTACATCTTTACATTTTCGGCATTCTTCACTAATGCCTTCAACCCAACGCCTATGGAGAAAGGTAGATCTATCAACAAGAGAACCTTCGTTGTCTTGATGATGACGGCTACATGGCAACTCATGGACTTGAGCTTGCACGTCTTCAAGAAGTGGTGATCTTTCCTTTAAGAGGAACCTAGAAGATCACACAAAAACAAAAGACAAACTACATAGATCACTTAGATCCGAGGTTAGAGGGTTAGAATACTTTGGGAAGTATTTATTAAAAAGTACAAGTATGAAAGGTTTTATGGATATAAATTTAATATCGTGTTCTTGATAATTTACTTTTCTCATGGATTCGAACTCGAGACTTGTAGGATTGCACATTACGTATGAGATGGATTGATGTTAAATAATTAATATATAATTAATATGTTATTATTATTAATTATTTGTCACGAAATAAATACTTAACGATAGTTAATATTTAACGAAGTTTGGCTAACGATCGTTAAATGTAAACTAAAGGGACTAGAGATGAAATTAGTTGTCGGGAAGGATCTAGAAACCCTCCTTGGGATCTTGGCGATCGGTTATGGGTTCCCAAACCCATTCCCACACAAACTTGTTCTCCAAGATTGGTTACCTATATATACAAACCCTTGTATTCATTCATAACCTAATCTTGGTGACTTGCAAACCTAATTTCTCTTCTTCTTTTCCTCTTTCTTGTCTTGGCCGATCGTATACCAACCCACCCAAGGGTTTCGATTTTTCCAACTCAAGAATAAGTGTTTGGTTTGTTTGTGATCAAGAACCTAGTCTTTCACTTCAATTCGATATTAGTACGTGTGTACAAGAACGAAGGACAAATACAATTGTGTTTGTGGGATTTCTTGGTGGTCGACTTCTTTGGGTCGAATAGTAATAAACCCTAAGCTAGGGTTTGGGTTTTGTTCCTCATTCACATTAACGTGTGTTTCTTGATTTGCTAAAAAGGTACGCACATTCTTATTCGGTTAATTATTTACATATATTATTCCTATTACTTCCGCTGCATGCTTTGATGATGTTTACTTGTTTATAATAATTGTTATGATTAGTAAAACCCAACAGTGGCATCACGAGCCGTTAATATGATGTAATTAATTACTGAAACACATAAAAATTGAATCTTTATGATTTTTACATGCTTTTATTGGTTTCTAGGGTTTTTAATTTGAAACCCTAATTTATTTAATTATGGGTCGATTACCCTTAATTTATTTTATTAGGTTTTTATTTTGTAAAACTTATAGAAAACCTAGGATTGCATGTATATTTTATGTGGTTTTAATGAATAATTGTTATGTGCCATGTATTATGCGTATCTTGGGTTATAATTGTTATGAGGAATCCATGGTGGAACATGCATGTTTTGCTATGGATTATTGTTTTATTAATTGTTAATTGATATACACATGTTTATTTGGTATATATCTAATAAAAATTCGGTATGTGCTATTTGGTATACTATTGACTTTGGCTTACGCAATCGACTTGTCGATGCATGTGGCTCATCTACCTTGTAGGTGAAAGCCCTAGTTGATGTATGCATTATTTTACGCCTAGAATTGTTTATTAGCGTTTATCGAAATAATTATGCATGTGGCTAATTGTTTTACATATGTTAAATTGTTTAGTTATATGTTTATATTATTTGAGTTTGTTTAATTTTTATTAAAGTGCTTTTTTGTTTATATTGTTTGACATGTTAGTAAGCAAAAGGGTTTTTATGAATAGAAAATTAAATGGACTAAATAATGGCGAAATTGATTTGTTTTCTAAGTATTAAATCTTGAACTTTTAATCGATTGATCTTTTGTACTAAATGGTTAGAACGGCTCACCCAATAGAACAAACTAGAAAGGGGTTTAAAGAAGTGCATGTCACACCGAAAGGATGTCTAAGGTTATGCTTGACTTACGGTCCTCTGCCCCACATGCGTTCGATTGGAGCTACCTAGTATAACCATTCTATGTACGAAGCATCTTAGTGCAAAGTTGTAAGTTTCTCAACGCATCGATTAAAACTTTGTAGAATTTAATCTTAGCAATTAAAATATCAGTAAGTTTTTTTTGAAAATTTTACGTTATAAAGTTGTATGCATGCTTCTTTATACATAAGTTTTGATTACACGTCAAAATTGTACCCTTTAAATTTAAGTTTATGCCATCTAATGATATGAAACACTTGAAGTTGTAATTTAGTTATGTGAGACCTTGAGCTAGATTACGATAACAAGGTGAATATTTATGTTGTGTGAGACCTCAGCTTAATAATTTGCAGTTTCTAAATTAGACAACTTAATTAAGTTAGTTAGTGAGACCTATAACTTAAGGCATAAGATGGGATAAAACATGCTTACGTTTTGCATTAATTGTTTTGGCAAAATTGTAAATCCCATAATTTTTAGGAATTGAAAACTTGTTTGTCAATTATTGTTTTCAACAATTACCTATTCTATACTTTCACCACTAGCGGATCAAGCGATGTGGTGAAACTATGATAATGAGGGTCCTAAATTCAAGGAAAATTCTATGGTTAATATGAATATTGACCAAAGGGTATTTTATTTTCTTGAATGTTTATTTATCGAAAGTACTAACTTTTGAACTTTTATTTTACGTAGAAATGGCTCAAGTGAATCTCTTGCACTAGCCTCGTCGTTCAAATCTATGTTTGATCGAGAGAAATTATTGTAGCACAAATTTCAATGATTGGTATCGGCAACTCGAAATTGTCTTGAGGGTTGCCAAAAGACTAGATTATTTGACTACGCCTTGTCCTCCTGAACCTGCAGCTGATGCTCTTGCTGAAGCACGAGCTGCATGGCAAACTGAGTATGATAGGTATAATGAGGTGCCTGCATTATGCTTAGGAGTATGGCTCCAAACTTGCAAAAACAGTTTGAGAATTACTTCCCTCACCTCATGCTCGCCGAACTTACTCGGCTGTTTGAAAAGCCTGTGATTGTAGAGCTGTATGATCTGATAGATGCTCTACACAGTTGCAAGCAAGGGGACGGGAAACCTGTGAGCGCCACTTGTCTGGAAATGATGAGTTACATGGACCAGCTCGGGAGACTCAATTACGTCTACCCTAATGACATACAAATTGGCCTTATCAACAGATCCCTTAACAAGGAGTTTGATGGTTTCGTGCGCAATTACAATATGCATTGCACGGGGAAGACAGTTAGTGAGGTACATGCAATGCTCATTGACTACGAGAAAGGTTTGCCCAAGAAGGCTCCTACACCTACGGTTCTTACCATCCAAAAGGGTAGGATTTCTAAGCCTAATAAGCCGCTAGCGAACAAGAAAGGGAAAGGTAAGGGTAAAGTTGATAAGGGAAAACAAGTTATGTCTTATCAACAAGAACCCAAGTACCCTCCCAAAAGCGTGAGAATCCTAAAAGGATCGGGCTTGTCATCAACTGCCGAGGTAGGACATTTGGAAGAGGAATTGTCCGCTCTACCTTGATGAGTTGCGTACTAAGAGGTATAAAAATCTTGCACTGTTGCTAGTACTTGGTACTCTTTTGATGATAGAATTATTTGCTTTTCCTCATAAAATAAATTCACGGGTATATGATCTTGGATGTGGTATTCACATTTGTAATACTGCTGCGGGACTTAGAGGTGCAAGGAAGCTCGCCTATGGACAACAATACATGCGTGGGTAATGGAGCACATGCGATCGTTGAAGCTATAGGCACGTTTGATTTAGTTTTACCTTCGGGTTTAGTCTTGTCTTTGAGCGATTGTCATTCTGCGCCTTCTATTGTTAGGGGTGTCGTTTACATTTCCTTGTTAAAAGATATTGGTTTTATTCATACATTTACGATTATGGAATTTCGGTTTCTTTAAATGATGTTTTTACTTTAATGTTATTCCATAAATGGTGTGTTTGAAATTGATTTGCATGATAATGTGATTGATAAAAATAATTACATCTTTAGCATCAATAATAAAAGAATCAAAAGTGATTTGGATTCTTCATATCTTTGGCATTGTAGACTTGCTCACATAGGCAAGAAACGCATGCAAAAGCTGCAACACGATGGGCTTTTGCAAGACATCAATGATGAATCATTTGATAAATGCGAATCTTGCATATCGGGAAGATGACCAAGAAACCTTTACAAATAGTTTAGAAAGGGCTTCGATCTTCTTGGTGTGATACATCTTGGCGTATGTGGACCACTAAGACATGTGTCAAGGAAGGGTGCTAGCTACTTCTTAACCTTCTTGATGATTTCGATCGTTATGGTTATGTTTATTTACTTAAACATAAACATGAAGTCTTTGAAACATTTAAGGTTTTCAAGAGTGAAGTAGAACGCAACTAGGAAAGAAGATTAAAGCTCTTCGATCCGATAGAGGTGGTGAATATTTAAGCCAAGAGTTTAAAGATTATCTTCTTGAGTGTGGGATTGTCCGACAACTCACTTCTCCATATACTCCACAACAAAATGGTGTATCGAGAGAAGAAATCGTACATTGTTAGACATGGTGCGATCAATGTTTAATCTTACAACTCTTCCCTTATCCTTTTGGGATTATGCTTTAGAAACTGTTGTTCGCATTTTGAATATGGTTCCAACTAAGAAGGTTGATAAGACTCCTTATGAAGTGTGGTATGGGAAAGCTCCCAACTTGTCTTACTTAAAGGTCTAGGGTTGTGAGGCGTTTGTTAAACGTGACTCAGCTGATAAGCTACAACAAAGATCTGTTAAGTGTATCTTCGTAGGATACCCAAAGGAAACTATGGGTTACTACTTTTACTTTCCACACGAAAACAAAGTAATTGTTGCTAGGTATGGAGACTTCCTTGAAAGGGATCTCATATCTCATGAATTCGATGGGAGAGTTTATGATCCGGAAGATGATCAAGAAGATACATCACCTTACGAAAACACTAGCCAACCTCAAGTAGAACACGAAAGTCCAGTGTTCCACACGAAGTTGAAGTGGTTCCCATTCGTAGATCCGCAAGGGCTACGCGTGCACTGGCGTCTATGTCTTAACGTAGAAGGCGAGGAAAATATGTTAGGGGATCTTGGTGAACACGCTAACTATAAGGCTGCTATGATGAGTCTGAAAAGGATAAATGGCAAGTCGCAATGAATGGGGAAATGCAATCCATGAGAGATAACGAAGTGCGGATAGAGGTTGACTTACCTCCAAATGCTAAGGTAGTTGGAAGTAAGTGGCTCTATAAGATAAAGACCGACATGGATGGCAATGTACACACCTATAAAGCTCGTCTTGTAGCTCAAGGGTTTACTCAAACTTTTGGGATAGACTACGAGGAGACATTTTCTCTGTGTGAGACATTAGAGCTATTAGGATTCTTATAGCCATAGCTGCGTACTATGACTATGAGATATGGCAAATGGATGTCAAAGCGCCTTCTTAAGCGGTCGCCTAGATGAGGACATCTATATGGCGCGACTGAAGGGTTTGTGAATCCAAAATTTCCAAAGCGTGTATGCAAACTTCAAAGATCCATTTATGGGTTGAAGCAAGCATCAAGGCAATGGAACAAGAAGTTTGATGAAGAAATCAAGAAATTTGGTTTCACTCAAAATCTTGATGAGCCATGTGTATATCACAAAGCTAGTGGGAGTAATGTTATTTTCCTTATCTTATATGTCGATGACATATTGATCATGGGAAAAGACATTCCAAGTTTGCAAGATGTAAAGTCTTATCTTGGAAAGTGCTTTTCTATGAAGGATTTAGGGAAGCGACATTTATTCGGGAATCAAGATCTACCGAGATAGATCAAGGCGGTTGATTGGACTAAGTCAAAGTACTTACATCGATAAAATATTGAAGAGATTCAATATGCATAATTCCAAGAAGGGATATTTGCCGATGCAAGTGAACATGGCTTAAGTAGTGAACTATCGCGTCAACACACGAAGAGGTGGCACACATGAGAAAAGTTCCTTATGCTTGGTGTAGGATCTATCATGTATGTTGTGAGATGTACAAGGCACGATGTGGCGTTTGCACAAAATATCACCGATCGATATCAACGAATCCGGTGTGAAACATCGGCATCTTTATTAAGAACATTCTTAAGTATCTAAGGGCTACTAAAGAAATGTTTCTAGTGTATGGTGGGAATCGGATGCGAACTTGATGTTACAGGTTTTTGCGATCGTCTTTCAAACGATAAAGATGATAAGAAGTCTCAAGCGGGATATGTCTTTGTCATTAATGGAGGAGCGATTGACTGGAAGAGCAAGAAGCGGACAACGATGCGCGATGTCTATTCTGAAGGTAGTACATAGTTGCTTGAAGCTGCGATGGAAGTTGTTTGGATTAGGAAATTCATTTCGGGACTCGGAGTAATGCCCTCAATCGAATTACCTTTAAATGTGTATTGTGACAACTCTGCTGCAATAACATTTGCCAATGAGCTGGAGTCATGAAGGCGCGGACATTTTCCTCGACGATATCACTATGTTCGAGAACAAGTCGAAATAGGTGAAATCAATCTACTCAAAGTTCATACGAGATGATAATCTAGTGATCCCTTTACGAAGCCTTTGCCAAAGGAAAACTTCTTGACCATCTTGATGGGATAGGACTTCGTTTAGCTAGTAGTTTCATGCGGATCTGTGATTAGTATTTGGATAAAGGATGTTATGAACAAATATTATTTTAATGAAATAAAATAGTTGTTTATGTTTATTTTCATTTTCTTAATATTATATCCTATATTTGCATGTTTAATCCGTGAATGACTTATGTTATTCTAAATAGTCCGTTGTCGATCAATGATGTGGGAATGTCATTGAATTAAGACAAATCGAGTTTTGGTAGAATATACTTAAAGTATATTGATGCGTGGGACATACCAGATTCACATGATATTCAATGAATTGAATATAGGATGATCCCAACTTTACATGATTATACTTATGGATCTTTGTCATTAAGTAAATCATGAAATGTTTATCCTCGGACTTGAGATACCGGATAATTGTTATGAATGTAGTGCACTTGTGTGAGATAGTCTAACGCTATCCGTGGCGGTAGTTATAAGGGCTATTTTCAGAAGTGTTACAAAGTTCATGAGTTATGTTTGTAGTCAAGAGAATTTGTTCCTTTGAATTTGTTTCAAAGCATAATACTATATTTGGGCCCTCGTAGGGTTGACAAGATGTTTGTATGGCCATACCCAAGATCAATCTGGAATACGTTCAGATGATTTGGTAATCTTGTTCAATCAGATATAACGAGAAACAGAATATTAACTTATGAAATGACTTGATCCATATTCATAGTTAATGTAGTATCAGTAGCAAAGGATAAGTAAAATGATGAATCATTAAATGGTTTTCGAGGATACCATACTCGATTCGATCCGGGGCATTGGCGTGTTAGGCTAGACTAAACCAATGTCATTACTATATTAAGTAATATCCAGTGGGGCTGAAAGGTTTTATGGATATTTTAATATCGTATGACCGGATTCGAACTCGAGACTTGGGATTGCACACATTACGTATGAGAATTGATGTTAAATAATTAATATATATAAATGTTATTATTATTAATTATTTGTCACGAAATAAATACTTAACGATAGTTAATATTTAACGAAGTTTGGCTAACGGTCGTTAAATGTAAACTAAAGGGACTAGAATTGAAATTAGTTGTCGGGAAGGATCTAGAAACCCTCCTTGGGTACTAGGCCGATCGGTTATGGGTTCCCAAACCCATTCCCACACAAACTTGTTCTCCAAGATTGGTTACCTATATATACAAACCCTTGTATTCATTCATAACCTAATCTTGGTGACTTGCAAACCTAATTTCTCTTCTTCTTTTCCTCTTTCTTGTCTTGGCCGATCGTATACCAACCCACCCAAGGGTTTCGATTTTTCCAACTCAAGAATAAGTGTTTGGTTTGTTTGTGATCAAGAACCTAGTCTTTCACTTCAATTCGATATTAGTACGTGTGTACAAGAACGAAGGACAAATACAATTGTGTTTGTGGGATTTCTTGGTGGTCGACTTCTTTGGGTCGAATTCATATTAAACCCTAAGCTAGGGTTTTGGTTTTGTTCCTCGGCATTCACATTAACGTGTGTTTCTTGATTTGCTAAAAGGAATATCTAGCATATTCTTATTCGGTTAATTAATTTACATATATTATTCCTATTACTTCCTTTGCATGCTTTGATGATGTTTACTTGTTTATAAACTAATTGTTATGATTAGTAAAACCTCAACATGTGCAAGGATCTTTGAATAGCAGTCGAACCGATTTTGGAGTCTGAAAATATAGCTCTAAATAAAAATAAATTTGGTATTTTATACAACTAACCCTTAATTGTTAATGAAACATAATTCTTTTAGGCCGCTCATGTTGATCGTGAGTGACTGTACATGTAGGCTGCCACTTATGCGAAAGAAGATAGAACCAGAAAAAATACAATACCTGGATTTCAGTTTGTAAGCTTCCATGAAGAGCGACTACTGTATATCCAAATTGGCGAAGAACAGCTCCTAACTTAACATATTGTTGCCATGGAAATGGATTGCAGTGCCATGAGTGTCGTGGCTCCCAACTCGCATGCAATGCCTGAAATTTATTTCGGTGTTAGATCATGCCTACTTTCAGCTGTATGTGTGTGTCACACTTGTTTAAAACGATAAAAAGAACGTACAAGGGTTTCATCTGTCGATTTAGAGTCCAAAACAGCCTTGTAATTCTTGTAAATAGGATCTTCCAGTAATTTATCTTTCTCCATATCTGGTTCTTTTTCACTAAAGTATTCTTCGACACAAGCTGTATGCATTTGAACAAGTTAGTAGTGTAAAATTATATCGACTAGTTTTGTTAACATATTGAGTGACAATAAATTTAATAGCCAGTGTGAGAACAACAATGCGTTTTTAATACATTATACTTATTGGTATATATCTGTTAATTAAGTACCAGACACTATTATAAAAATTAAATTTCAAAAAACCGTGTTCGCATACCTTCTATTGATTTTGCCAAACCTTCGATTTTGGAAACCGAGAAAGTATGAAGGTCTTCTCCAGACCAAATTGGAAATACAAAAAGGCTCATGAGAATGCAAACACCAGAACCAATAGCCATGGTGTAGAGACGCTGACGAGCTATTTTTAGGACGTCATCAACTCGATAACTTGAGATAGTAATCAGATTAAATGTTAATAGGAATATCACAACACCATAATCGTAATTTTTCTTTACATTCGGGAAAAACCTCAAGTATGTACTCATAGCTCCTGTGCAAATAATAAACATGATACAAAAATTAAAATAAAATATAACCTTTCTTTACAAAAGGTTGCAAGTTAATAACTAATTTAGTAACTTAAGTATGGGTCGATTTCAATTGGGTGAAAGCTAAAGATACGCAACATAGTTTTTCAAAACAGACGATGTACGCAATGAACTTTGAAAATTACCATCAGACGCAAAATAATTTCAAATTTGAAACAATGTACGTAATATGACCCGAGTAATAATAGGTTCTGGTCGTCAATTAACTTTTATTTTTGGTTAAAAAGTTTGATAATGGTCCTTGTGGTCATTAACTTTCCAGTTAGTCCTTTTCCGTTTTCATCCGTTTTTTACGTTTTGTCCGTTTTTTACGTTTTATCGGTTTTCATCCGTTTTTGTCCGTTTTTCTTAGATTTTTGTCCGTTTTATCCGTTTTCTTCGTTTTGTCTATTTTCTTTCGTTTTGCCCGTTGTTCTTACGTTTTGTCATTTCTTCTTACGTTTTTCGGTTTTCATCGGTTTTCATCCGTTTTCTTACTTTTTGCCCGTTGTTCTTCATTTTGTCCGTTTTCTTACTTACGTTTTGTACTATTTCAACATATTGAAAATTTTTCCAAAAGAAAAAAAATTGGAAAAAATTTTACAAAAAAAAATTGAATTTTTTCGCAAATTTGAAAAAAAAATTCCAAAAAAATTTTGAAAAAAAATATTTCCAAAAAAAATTTGAAAAAAAATAAAACAATTTCAAATTTCAAAAAAAAAATTGAATAAAAATTCCAAAAAAATTTTAGAATAAGAAAAATATTTTTCAAATATTTTTTAAAAAAAAAATCTTAAAAAAATTTGAAATTTTTTTTTTTTTAATTTTCAATATGTCGAAATACTTTTTTGTTTCAAAACTTTTTTTCAATATTTTCGAAATTTGGACATATTGAAAAAATTGAAAATATTGAAAAAAAGTTTTGAAAAAAAAAAGTATTTCGACATATTAAAAATTTCAAAAAAAAAAATTCGAAATTTATTTTTAAGATTTAAAAAAAAATATTTGTTAAATATTTTTTTATTTAATTATTTTTTTCAAATTTTTTTTTTTGAAATTAAAATTTTTTTTTTCAAAATTTTTTTCGGAAATATTTTTTTTTAAATTTTTTTGGAATTTTTTTTTTTTTCAAATTTGCAAAAAAATTTCAATTTTTTCTAAATTTGTTTTCTTTTTGGAAAAATTTTCAATATGTTGAAATAGTACAAAACGTAAGAAAACGGACAAAATGTAAAAAAGGGATGAAAACCGATAAAACGTAGAAAATGGACAAAACGTAAGAACAACGGATAAACGGGCAAAACGAAAGAAAAAGACAAAACGTAAGAAAAGCGGACAAAATCTAAGAAAATGTAAGAAAACGGACAAAATGGATGAAACCGATAAAACGTAAGAAAACGGACAAAACGTA
This sequence comes from Chrysanthemum lavandulifolium, assembly GCA_022545495.1. Taxonomy (NCBI): domain Eukaryota; kingdom Viridiplantae; phylum Streptophyta; class Magnoliopsida; order Asterales; family Asteraceae; genus Chrysanthemum; species Chrysanthemum lavandulifolium. The sequence goes on along the minus strand of JAHFWF010000119.1, from coordinate 199,388 downwards.
AGAAAACGGATGAAAGCGGAAAAAGAGGACTAAATCGAAAGTCAATGACCATAGGACCATTCTTGAAACATTTTAACCAAAATAAAGTCACGGATGACCTGTGAAAGTCAACGCAAACCCACGGGGACCATTTCGTCATTTTCAAACTTTGTGACACAGTAACCTACTAGTTCTGGGTCATATTACGTCGTTGTTCCAAATTTGAAAGTATTTTGCGTACAATGGTAATTTTTAAAGTTCATTGCGTACATCGTCTGTTTTGGCGTACATCGTCTGTTTTGAAAAACTATGTTGCGTATTTTTAGCTTTCACCCATATCAATATGCAGATGATACAAAATGGAAAAGAGAAACAAACATCTTTTTTTCGCTCCTTGCTTACCTATAAAAAATACTGAAGCTCCTATGAAAATGGCATAAAAAACCTTCCCACTTTCTCTTGCGATGAACTCAAATAAGAAAGCCAGTGATCCTGCCAACAATGTCCCGAGACCTCTATTCAATCCTTTGCATAAAGTTGCCCCTATCATAAATATATGATTATATTAGAAACTAGTAATCACATATGTAGTTATGGAATATTAGTTATGCCTGAAACACTTTGTTGAAGAAAATGAACATTTAAGAACATGTTGTATATTTTAAGTATATTGTAACCCTAGCAAAGTAAGATGAGTTTTTACCGGCAGTGAACTCAAGCACCACAACAACCGTCATGACAGCCCATATGACATTCTCTCCAACCCCTTTGAACAATGGCTCTAGAAGATATAGCAGTGACACCAACGTAAGTGACAACCCAACTTTCAGCGAATGGATTGCTCTTCGTGGATCATCTTGACCTACTTTCCAAATTTTCTGGCATGTCAAGCCCATAAATCTCTTTGTTGTGTCCATGTAAACTAGAGCTCGCTTCTTCAAAATGTTCATTTCGGAGTACTTATTAGAAGCAGCAACAGAAGTGGCAACACCAATCGAACACATTTATAGAACCTTTACTAGAAAATCTCCAACAAAATAGCAACACAATTTCAAATCAAAACGTGAAACTTGTACGTATGAATCAATGAGGAAAAAATGAAGATAAAAAATGATAATGAAAAATGGTCACTTAGTCCTTCAAAAAGGTTTCAATAACTTGTGAAGGACAAGTGAACTTTGCAATATGTGACTTGGTTGAATTTATAGTGTTCTGGTGTGTTATATGCCGTTATTTTCAGATTATATACTTATTTGTTTAAAATTGCGCAAATATCATCATCTAGCTATGAATAAGTAAGTTTAATTTATGATGTGCATTCTTTCTTTCATTTTTTCTAAGTCATGATAGTCGATAACTTTTGTCCAAAGTTAATTACATGTATAGATAGTTGTTGTTGTTTTTTTTTTTTTTTTTTACATAATGTATAAACGTACACAATGATTTTTAACAAATATAAACACAAAAAATGATTTAAGAAATATGTTATTGTGGTCGTGCGATTTGTGGCATAGAGAGAAAGTTCGAAAGATGGTGTGTTTTCACATGTTGTCCATTTAAAAGTGATGTAGATATTATTGAAGTCAATTTCTATTTGAAAGCAATACGAAAAGGATAGTTGAGTCACAAGGGCATGCAGGTTAAATCTTTCCAAAGTAAGAAGGTTGGTAACTGGTTTCCAAGTTAATAATAAATACGATTTCCTCAAGTTTCAACTTTCAAGCAACCCAAATTAATAAATACCTGTGTGTCAACCCAAATTAATAAATACGGTGCGTAAGTTTAAGATTTAAGATCATTTGAGGATAAAATATTTTTTACATATTAAAATCAATCTCTTATTTGATCTAATGGATTAAATTAATTTTAACAATTTAAAAAAACCATTTTTTTTTTTAATATTAATATCTACTAAACCGTTAATGGTTAAGCTAAAAAATATATATACCATTACGACAAACATTTAATTATCTTTCTATAGATAGATACTTTGATATATTTTAAAAAACTTTTTTTTTTTTCGTGTTTTTCACTTTTTCTTTGCATTTTTTTCATTTTTTTGTTGTTACTGAAATTTGCATGGAAAAACACATGTGACTAAACACTAATTTGAATATCACATGTGATATTAGTGTTAAATCACATAGAATATGTAAGCAAAAGTTCAATATATATCTTAAATTTACTATAAATCTAATGAACCAATTATATTCATTCATTTTTTTAATCAAAACAAAATAATAAATAAACTTTCACCATTTTTTAAAATTAAATATCTCTCAAACCGTTAATCGTTACGACAAAAAAATTATACCATCGCGAAGAAAATTAAATTATCTTTCTATATATACGCACTTCTATATATTTTAACAATTTCTTTTTCCAAAATTTCGGCCCAGATAAATCATATGTGATTTGTGAAAATCACATGTGATTCGATTTTTATAAATCGCATATGATTTTTGCAAATCATATGTGATTTGTAAAAATCTTATATGATTTGAAAAAATCATATGTGATTTGTAAAAATCGAATCACATGTGATTTTTAAAAATCATATATGATTTTACAAATCATATGTGATTTTTCTGGACGGAATTTTTGAAAAAAAAAAGTTTGTCCAAAATATGGAGAAGTGCATATGTATAGAAAGATAATTCAACTCCGTGGCGATGGTATATTTTTTATAGATTGACGATTTACCGTTTGCAAGATATGTTGTTTTAAAAAATGTGAAAATAGTTTATTTTTATTAATTTTGATAAAAAAAAATTAATAGCTAAGATTTATTTATTGGATATATGGTAAATATGAGATCTATATTGATCTCAACTCATGATATATATATATATCATATCATATGTGATTTAACACTAATATCACATGTAATATTACATATTATATGTGATTTAACATTAATATCACATGTGATATTCAAATTAGTGTTTAATCACATGTACATTTTCATGCAAAACTCAGATTCGAAAACAAAAACAAAAAAAGACGAAAAAACGTGAAAAAAAATATTTTTTTTCTTTTCGAAAGTACATCAAAGCGTCCGTCTATAAAAAGATAATTAAATACTCGTCGCGACGGTGTATCTATTTTCGCTTAACGATTAACGGTTTAAGAGATATTTAAATTATAAAAAATATGTGAAATAATAAAATGTTTCTAATCTCAACCATTGATTTCATTTTAGATGAAGGGTAGGGATGATTCCTTTATGTGAGAAAAGTTTGATATGTAAAATAACTCTCCTCAAAAGTTAGTCAATATGTTTCTTTGTTTCATTTGTTACATAATTTTCGTTGTTGATATCCTCTTACCAAAGTTTAATTACCATTTGAAGACTTAATTTTTGTGGAAAAAAAACGCAAAGACTTATTGCTTTTTTAACTTCTTAAGAAAACCTTTCCTACATAAAAAAGGTCGTTTAGATAAATTTCTACATTGAAGTTGTTAGTAGCAGTACGTTCTTCGCACGTTAAAGTGTAATTAGTCTATGTATAAGGATTTGGTTGTACTTAGTTATACGGAGTTAGGATTATACTTAAACTATAATTGTTTCGTGTAAGACAAGAAAGGAAACTATTATGAAATTTGAACCCATAGACATAAACTATGATGCTAGTTGAAAACTAAACCATGCAAGATGTAACTTGAAGATTCGTTTTTCTAGTTCGATGTAAGCGTTTATTAGTCATTAATAAAGGGAGTTCAAGGGTATAATAGGGGTATGTGTGTGTGTGTTTTTCTTTGTCAATTTTCATATGATTTAAGGGTTTTGACTTTTCTTGTGACTTCTTCTATCACTTCTGCATTAAGCTTTAGGTTATTCGGAGGTTTTATCCAATAATTGGTATCATATCTTTGTATGAAAAAAAGGAATCACATAACGCTAGGAGAGCCAAAGCAAGAGAAAAGAATAATTCGTGTTTGCTTGTCGTTAACTGCTAGTTTTCTATGAAATTTGAAATGTAGGATGAAGACACATAGAAGTAAGATCTTACCGAGAGATTGTGCATCGAGGTCCAACAAGTAGATATAGTTGTTCAAATTTGCTAACATTGTGTTTGTCGTTTTGCTTTTGGGTTATGGTTTGGCTATCGTTATGTTGATATAAGGTGTCTCAAGCTTAGGTCGGACAAAAAGAAGCTTGAGGTGCAAGATTTAGTTTTCTCAAGGATTTATTAAGGTGCAAGAAAGTCAAATCTATGGCTTTACTTGGAGATCAAGATTTCAGTTACAAATAGTTTCATTAAAAGGGTTTAAAGGCTTTAAAAGGTTAACGATTTAGAATTCCATAGAGATAATTAATCTTGAATGTTAAGAAGATTCAAGGGTTTGATGATTTTTGGGCATAGGTAAATTGAGTTTGAAGGTTCCCGCGAGTTTTTTGGAATTCAAGTCTTGGTGATTCTTGGAAGATAAGTAAGGTTTAGATTTCTATTGAAATTAAAAAAAAGTTATTACTTAGAGTATAAGGTATATCAAAGGCTGTAGACTTGAGGTGCAAAGATCAAATCTTTGTCGTTTTCTAAAGGTTAGTAGATTAAACTTTACAAGAAAGTGGGTTCAGCACACTGGCTTGTGAAGCTTGTTGGAGAAGTTTAGTCTTTTGGGTTTCTACAAGTTTTGAAGAATAATGGCTAATATGAGTACTAGGTTAAACATTGAAAGTTCCACGGGTTTGGTGTATAAAAGCATGGAGGTTTTAACCAAGTTAAATCAAGCAACTTGGTCCTGGTCTTAAAAAAAGAGTCCATGGGGCACATGTTGAAAAATGTGTTTGGTTGAGGTGGAGCTGCAGGGAGCGTATACAAATCATGAAGTTGATATGTATTACCTTGTTTTAAGTTTATAAAACAAATCTAACAAGTAATACCAATACCATATAATATAGACACGGTAAAACCGGATCGTTCGTTGGAGCGAGTGAACTTATATTTAAAAGAAAATTTTCTTAAATGAAAACTTGTGTTTAAAATCCATACGATCATTAAAATTGCAAATAATTAAAAAGACAATAAGTAAAATGGAAAGTAATTAAAAACCAAGATTTAATCAATAAGAGAAAGATGTGCTCAACTAGCTACTCCTCTAACCTATCAATGGCATGATCTAAAGTGCAATGTCTAACTAGCTATGCCTTGGTGGGTCGAATGTAGAGCAAGTCTGATGTGATCAAATAAGTAGTTTTATGAATAATTTATCCTATGAATAGTTATCTTTTACTATATTTATATAAGAATTGTTTACTTTTCTCATTCTTAGTAATTCTAGAGCAAAAATGGAAAAGGTACGAAAAACGGTGATATTTGGAACTAAAACGAAGAAAATAACTGTTCAGATGATGAATAGGACGTATCCATGCAACTGGAGAAACATCGTATACTTTACATAGAATATTTCAAGTCTTGCTTGTATTCAAAAGAATACGGCGTATCAATTCCTAGAGATATGTCGTATATTATACTTAGCAGATTTGAAGAATGCTGGAAATTAGAAGAATGTGGCGTATCCAGGATTTAGGATACGCCGTATAGAATCCCTAGCCATTGAAGACTGAAGACGTGCTTACAAGGAATACGGCGTATCCAATTCTTTGAATACGCCATATCGAAGGTTGGTTAGTTGCTTGGCGAGAATATTTTATTGCTTGGAGCCTACTCGTGATATCTTTAATACGACATATCCAAAGTGAAAACAACGTATCAGAGTTGATTTTGGTAAACTATAAATATGAGCCCTGAACACAACTTAGGGCATCATTTTCTCCACCCTAGACAACTCCTAGGCCATTTTCAGAAGGCAAGAACAATAAAAGACACCATTCCACCCTTGAAGAACATCTCGTATCAATACATTTATATTAGTCATTTTGTTAGCGTATCATTTTTGTGGCAAACGATAATTTTCTAGACTATTATTTAACCTAAAACTTGATCTATTCTCACTTTGAATATTTAAGAGCTTATTTAACCAAAAACCGGGAAGTTATCCCATCACTGTGTAAAACGACCCCGAGTGCATACCGACACTAAACAAATTATGGTTCATGTCAAATTAGTACATTTTAGCATTTATAAACTTATTTTATTAGTCGTATAATTATTTTTTTATAAAAACGCACATTTGTACGTTTTGGCTCGCATAAACGCGAAAAACGCCCAACCGGTTCACCACTTTTGTATAAAACAACACAACACACACCCAATACACCAAATTTGAAAAATAAAATTTTCCTTTCGCCCTCCTTGTCCTATTCGACCGGTTATACACACACACAAACAAATGGTATCCTTTTTATTTCTTATAACCAACTTGTACTAATATCCCAACATACCCCACTCCTTTCTCACCTCACTTTGTATTTGCTTGGATTTGAACCCCAAAACATGTACATAAAACACCAACTCACCTCATACTTCAAACACTCATCTCACACTCAAAAACATACACAAGTAAAACACTATTTCTTTCTCTCCCTTTTCTTTTGTGTTCGATGCAACACACCACCACACAAACACAACCATTTTTTTGATCAAGCCTTCTAATGAATGATTGGGTTGTACTTCCTTGGTTAAAACATTATTTAAAAGATATTGGGTCTTGGTTGTGCACTTTTAGGGTCATTTTTGCACATAAAACCATCTATTTTCATCAAGTTTAGTAAGTAATCTATTTTCTTAAATCTTTGTACTTTTATACTCTTCATTATGTTCATATTACAAAATTACGTGTTATTTGTTATAATCTTCTAGTAAAAATTTAAAAACATGTTATGCATATATATATATATATATATATATATATATATATATATATATATTGTTGGTTTATGGTTATAAATTAATACGTGTATGTCCGATTCGAACTCGAGAATTCGGGATTGTACACATTACGCATGAGAATCATTATTGAAATAATTAATATATTAAATGTAATTTTTAATTATTTATTCATGAATAAACACTTAACGGTTGTTAGTATTTAACGGGGTTTTTGATAACGGTCGTTAGATGTTAATGCATAACAAAGAAAAGGAAACAAAGCAAGAAAGGATCTAGAACCCTTTAGGGTTCTAGGCCAATCAGTTATGGGCTTCAAAGGGAGGTGGATACTTTCCTTTTTCCTTAAACTTGATCACCAAGTTATTAAGCCTATAAATACAAAGGCTTATGAATGAATTCATTAGTTTTTGTATCCCTAACTCTTCCTTGGTTCTCCTTCTTGTGGTTCGACCGAATTCACAACCCCAACACCTTGGGGTTGTCGACTTCTATTAAACACACACATATGTGTGTTTTGTTCGTGACCTAGAAGCTAGCTTTTCGTAGTGATTCGATAGTAGTACGTGTGTACAAAAACCAAGGGCCAATACACTTGTGTTGGTAACTTGGGTGTTCAACTTTGGTGTAGTCGAACTTGTTAAACCCTAATTTTAAGGTTTCTTGGTTCTTGATTCTAATTTGGGGTTTTCATAAACCCTAATTGTGTGGATCGATAAAAGGTACACATTCTATTTTAAATCGGTTAATTAGTTTACATGTATTTAGATCCTACTTGCTTCCGCTATTTGCTTTGATGATGTTTATGTTTTATAATTGTTATGTATTTATAAAACCCAACAGTGGCATCATGAGCCGTTAATACTATGTAACTAATTACCGAAACACATAAAAATTGAACCTTTGTGTGATTATTACATGTTTATGGTTTCTAGGGTTTTAAAAATTGAAAACCCTAATTTTTTTTAATATGGGTCGAATACCCTAATTTTATTTAATTAGGTTATAGTTTTGTTAAAACTTGTAGAAACCCTAAGATTGCATGTAGAATTTTTATGTGGATAATTATGTGTAATTGTTATGTGACATAATTATGCGTATCTTAGGAATTCTTGAATAATTGTTATGTGGAATCCATGATAAAAACATGCATGTTTTATCATGGATTATTGCTTATATTGTTAATTGTTAAGTATATATTTAATGTTAATTGTTAAGTTTATTCACATTTAATTCGTTTGATAAATATTGAATTGGGGAAGACCTCAATATATCTAATGAATCAATTATGTGCTATGTGGTATGTGTTTTAGCTAAGACTTACGCAATCAATTCATCGATGTATGTGGCTCACGTTGTACTTGGTGAAAACACATGTGGAAGTCTGGTTAAACATATGCATTATTGAACCTAGAATTGATTATTAGGGTTTTATCGAACAAATTATGCATGTGGCTATTTGTTTTTGCATATGTTAATTGGTATGATATATGTGCATTATTTGAGTTGGTTAATTTTTACTTTTGTTTATAAAATTGTTTGACATGTTTGTAAGCAAACGGGTATTTTTTATGAAAAGAAAATTTAACTGGACTAAATAATGGTGAAATTGGATTTGTTTTCTAAGTATTAAATCTTGAACTTTTAGTCGACTGATGCGACTGTACTAAATGGTTAGAACGGCTCACCCATTATAACAAACTATAAGAGTGGTTTAAGGAGGGTTCGACATTAAATTGCGAATCGAAAGAAGAAGGGTTATTCATAATATCCTTCGCGTTGACCAACTTCTCTGCCACTTTGTGCGTTGTATTTGGAACTACCAAGTATAACTATTCCATGTACGAAGCATCTTAATGCAAAGTTGTAAATTTCTCAACGAAGCGATTAAAACTTTGTAGAATTTAATCTTAGCAATTTAAAAACTAATGAGTAAAGTTTTGTAAAATTTTAAGTTATGAAGATGTATGCATGCTTCTTCATAAGTTTTGATTACACATCAAAAATTTATACCCTTAAATTTAAGTTTATGCCATCTAATGATAAGAAACACTTGAAGTTGTAATTTATGTTATGTGAGAACTTTGCTAGATTGCAATGACAAGGTAAATCTCCATGTTGTGTGAGACCTCAACTAGAATAAATTTGCAGTTTTTAAATTAGATAACTTAATTAAGTTAGTTAGTGAGATCTATGACTTAAGGCATAAGATGGGGTGAAACATGCTTACATTTGCATAAAGGTTTGGCAAATTGTAATCCCATACTTAGGAATTGAAAATTGTTTGTCAATCATTGTTTGACAATTACCATATTGAATACTTTCATCACTACCAGATCAACTGATGTGGTAGAACTATGGCAATTTGGGTCCTAGTTTCAAGGAAAATTCTATGGTTAATATGAATATTTACCAAGGGTATTTAATTTTCTTGAAAGATTTAATTATCAAAAATACTAAAATTGAATTTTGTCGATTCTTTTGATTGTATTAATGCAACGTTAAACCGTGAACGTGGTTTGGGTTTTGGTAAATTGATCTAGTTCTGTTTTCAAACAAATGTTTGATCAAGAAAAATTTACTAAACAGACAAACATAGTATCTTTTCCTTGGAAGAAGAGTGAGACTCAATCCTATTCCTTTTCATGATTGAGAAAGGTATGACACGAACATTAGAATTGTCTAAATTTTAATATATAACTTATAGCAAAATTTAATAGTTAAGAAAATTACACACCTTGTTTTTCATAAGAGATTTCATTACCCTCTGTTGGTGATTGAATTCATATATGACATTTTGGTCAACTAGAAAACATGTTTGACATTTTATGAGTTATAAAATTAGAAGCTAGACTAATTACCGCAAAATTTGTAAGCATTAGAAAGTTCTTAGTCTTAGTCGCTTAGTTATTATAAGTAGTTAGTTAAGTAACACCATGGAGGACGGACGGGTCTTACCCACTGTATATGTGACAAATCGTAATTTCAGGTCATTTCTCAAATTTACTATTCATCTCGGGAATTTACTATTCACATATTACTATTCATCATTTTACTATTCATCGTTTTTGAAGTCAGTTTGCGACTTTGAAAGGTTATTTTAAAATTTTACTATTCACGAAACACTATTCATTCCCGGAGAAAAATCACTATTCATGATTCACTATTCATAATTTTTCGTAAACTAGGTTTACGAGTATCAAATTCGCGTAACCGTAAGGGTTTAGCTGCGTATTCATGAAACATCATTAAGAACATTATATATAGATTAGAGTTAGTCTACATATCATCAGTAACATCATTTTCATATTAGTTCATGCATTGGTTTGCATATTTCATTAACGTATATTTATTTATTAAATAAACGCTATCGCACGATCATTTGTTTTGAATAATTGATCCGACACTTCCGACAATTGTCCTGATATATTTTTATACTCATTTTAATATTATAAAAATTATATTATTAGTTTACCCGATGTTTTGGATTTATTTTGGTATATAAATTGTTATATATATATATTTACGACGGTTTTCGTAAATTCTATTCGATAATTATTTATTCACTCAATACTTGCGAGAAATGTATTTTTATAATTTTTATGACTTCGATATATTTTATTTTGTTCCGTTAAAATCGATTTCTAGTTAACGCTAGAATAAATAATTAATTACATGTACAAAATATACCTTATACTTAACTTTAAATACCATTAGTCATCAAAAATACACCACCTATTTTCCCATTATGCCCTTGCCGACCACCCCCTTAGTAATCCATTTCACTAAAATCTTGACTAGATATGTACACATACTCATTTGTAGGCTAGATATTTGTAACATACTAATATTATACTAATCTAAAATACATACATACACATATCAAAGGTGAAAATGCAAGAAACCCTCTCTTTCTTTGTTGAGGATCGCCAAGCAAGAACAAGAGGAAGAAACCAAAGATTTTTCAAGATCAAGTGATTACACAACTCTAATATACTTCTATATTAGGTTTTGAAATAAAAACCAAGAAGTAATTAAGTACCTTGTTACTTTAAACCTCATCATACTACTAGTAAGCTTCTCATAATTTTTAACTCTTTCATAATTATACTTGATCTATTTTATTACGCTAGTACAAAAATATGCAAGTATTATATGTATTCATACCACTTTTTACTTGTTTTTCTACTTATAATGAGTATTAACTATCCTATAATTATTTCTATAAAACCTATCATTTTTGGAGAAGTTTAGGAACCCATGACACCCTAAGAAGGTGTATGGTAGGTTTAGAATAGTTTTGGTGTTGATTGGAAGGGTTTAGTACAAGCTTTGAACTAGAAAAATCATTTTCGACAACAAATAATTGAGGTCATCCATTTTATAAAATCTGGAAATTTCAGCAGGTCATGGATTATTTTGGTTTATATTTTCAGAAAATAGACTTTAAAACGAAACCGTGGTCGCTTGAACGGGTTAAAACGGGTTTATAACGAAAAAGATACGTTAATGTCAAGTTTAGCGACGAAAACTAATTTTCTGAAATAATGTAAGCTGTCAAGGATTTTTCAAGGGGCAAAATCGAGTTTTAAACATAATCTAAATGAGGCGATTTATCAAAAATATATTAGTATACATTAACACGAAACCGAGGATATATAAATCGTAGAAAACGGACCTATAACGCTCAAGATATACTTATTTGAATTACGACGATCACAACTATTTTTCTTCAATACTAACACTTTATATATTCACTATTTTGCAACTAAGCTTCGCAAGGTTACTTAGTCACTTTCATGAATTGTCAAATTATATTATTTTGCGGCGAAAAACTATAAATTCTTGTTCTATTTCTAAACGAATAACAAGGGATGTTGTTTCAACATATATAAGCGTAGAGTATTTTATAACTTGGCAAGACGTTATAAACTTATTTTTCAACGATAAACTTTATTTTCAAATGCACAAGTGGTATGGATATCATATGAGTTTGCATGCATAACATTATATAATGACTTATATTAGGTCATATCATTCATAATAGGTTGCGATTAGAGATTGCGCCTCATTTCGGTGTATCCACTTTGCCATCATAATCATTGTATCAAGTGAGTTTTCATAGCCCGTTTTCAAGTTTATATTTCATTTCAAACCTACGGGAGAATACATTGCACATCATTTTATTACGATCCCAAGTATATCAAATTCATTTACATTGCTTAAGTTACCTCATTGCCAATTGAATGTCCCCATTTCATTATCATGAACCGTTAATTACGAGTGGCGAGGTGAGTGAATAGATCTATTGAGGTGAACCTCCATCCGGGTTGGTGGTTCCAAGCGGTCAAACGGATGCATTTCATTTAATATCGAATGAGAGTTGTTTGGCAAACACTCTTTGGCGAACATTGATGAGTGTGTAAATACTCATCATTTTGGAGTCAATCTGAATCGCAAAACGTCTAAAAATGCTCGAAATGCATCAAAATCTCGAAAATATTCCAAAATTGCATTTTATATGTTTCAGATGCAAAATGTTTAAAATCAGATGAAAAATGAGCAAAGTTTGCATAATTGGCAGTTTCAGTCCCCCATGTTCCTAAAATTGTCAAAAATAGTCCCTGAGTCAAAATTTTCAAAAGAAAAATCACCAAAGGTCCTTTTAATATCATAACTTGTCAAATTTAGTCCTTTGGTGAAAAATATAAAAAGTTTGAGAAAATTACAAGTTTGGTCCTCCAACTTTGAAAATTGGCAAAAATGGCCCCTGGAAAATTGAAATTGTCAAGTTTGGTCCTTGTACTTTTTGAGATTGTCACTTTCAGTCCTTGGAACAACTTTGCAAAATTGATGAGACGGGTCCTCGAACTTTCGTAATTTGCAACTAAGTCCTTGTGTATTTAAAACCCTAAACCCTTTGGCCTTGTCAATTCCATTATGGACCCCACCAACAAACCATTTGGACCCTTACCACTTGTGACCCCTTGATTATTAAACATCGGTCAAATCCCAAAGTCAAAACCAACCCTACCCGCCTTTTTCCTGTCTCCCCAACACTAGCCTGCAACTCGGCCTCCCATCCCCCTCCTACTTTTCTCCTCCATGTCCCTCATCCTCAACAACACTCCAAAGGGCATTAAATGCACCATACTCCCACACTCAACCTCATCCAACTGTCAAATACTGCTTTCCTTAAAAACCAATCTATGGCCAATATTTTCCTAACTCATCCCAAGGTCAAAATCAAGTGGGATTAGCTCGGACCAGTGAGAGAAGCATATGGAGTATAAAAGGAGGTTGAAGAGAAGAAAGGGGAGGTAGTTAGTTTTAGTTTTCAAATATGTGTCGTTTTTAATTCTATGTCTTCATTAGTCTCTTAGATGTAATTTTAAGCTTAAGTGTATCAAACTTACAGTATTTCAATGTATTGCAATCATTTTTAAGTACCAATTCAAGTTGTGTTCACAATTCACTCTTTTGTGGTTACTGTTGAAAAGTTCAGTTTCAATATCATACGATTAAGCTTCATATAGCTTCTTCCCAAGTTTGAATAAGCTTATATAAGTCGCTTGTAGCTTTGTATCGGTTACATTCAAGTTTTAAGAAATTTTGGGTCTTGGTCAATGAAAGTCAAAGCGGGCCAAGAAAGGGAATGGTGATGATATTTGGTTGATGCGAGACTTGGATTTGGGTTGGAAATAGATTAGTTTAGAACGGGTTTGGGTTTGGTATTGGCTATGAACCACCGGACACATGTGAGTGTATATCTCGGTTTCAATTTTATTCGGTTTACATTTTGAGTTTGTATTTGTATTTGTGGTTAGATAAGGTTTAAGCCTGTTTAATTATTTGTATTTAGGTAATTTTAACTTAGTTTAATCATTAAAATTAGCTAGATTAGAAGTTAGCTCATTTAAATATGCAAATGAAGTTTTAAGGTGTGTTTGGATTTGAAGTTAAAAGCTGTCTTAGAAGCTTATTCAACAGTGACCCTTGTTGTGCGTGGCTTGTTTAGTCTTAATATACTCACTTGAGTCATTAATTTGTGCTGCTAACAACAAAAGTCAAAACTCCATTAATCTACCTCAATCCTTCTTGTTAAGATTTTGTCTAATCATACTCTAGTTTTGTGTCTCAAATTCATATAACTAGCTTTCCTTAAGTTTATTTCATCATAATATATCATTTCAGGTCCTTAAATTGATCCCAAAGTTCATGAAAGCCAACTTTCCACTTTTGCATCAAAAGTCAAAATCCACGAAAACTCGGTTTTGAGCCAAATGGGATGAATTTTCACAAGCTCATTTTAAGCCAAATTCAATGAAACTAGTGATTTTAAAAAGTCATCTGGTCTAATTTCTTATGGCTATTTTAGTAGATTTTTGCAATTTTTCTATAAGCTCAAACCGGCTTGTCAAATTGGGCTTAAGTGCCTGTCAGTGAGAATCGATCTGCAGTCTTGTCAGGATCTTGCGACCTCTGCAGAGGTCACAATAGCTTGTCTAAGCTTGGTTTCGGTTTGCAAGCTCCCACTAGGTCTAGTTTAGGTCTCCTTATTTTGTTTTAGGTTTTAGCTTATTGTGTTGCTTATTTTTAAGCTCAAAGTAGCCCCTCAGATTATGTTTTTAGCTTAAAGCCCATATCATCAAATCTGTGCTAGCTTGTGATTTAGAGGATTAGGATAGTTAAAACTTGTTCCATTTATGTTCTTTTAGCTTATTAGAGCTTCTGTTTTGGTTTGGTGCTTTTTAGTTTCCATTTGCTTATTCAAGTGCTTATTTCAATAAGCACTTACACATCAGTTCCATTATTCCACACATAAGCACCTGTTTTTCTATTTTTCTTATATTCCTAATATTATTTTAGACTTTTCCTGAAATTTTCAGATTTTTCCAAGCTTGTTTGTTATTTTTCTTAATTTAAATTAGTTTTTAAGCCTTTTTAATTAGCTTTAAATACAAAAAATTAAGAAAATGTTCAAAAAAATAATTTTTCATTTTCCTTAAGTTTAGATAAATATAAAAAGGCAAAAAAAATATTTTTCCATATTTTTCTTAGTTAAATTTGTATTTTAAATAATTTAAGTAGTTTTAAATAGTTTAAAATTCATAAAAATCCAAAAATAATCGAAAAATACAAAATAGTTTTGAAAATTATATTTTGATATTTTAGATTTTTCTAAGTCTTAATTTTATTTTTCTAGCTTTATTTCCTAATTTCTTGTATTTTAGGCTATTATTAAATATTGAAAAATAGTTTTTAATTAATAATAGTTAGATAAATAGTTATAAAAATAATTTTCTTTTTCTATAAATTTTCTTTTATCATTAGGATTGTAAAAATGTCATTTTCATATTTTTAGGACTTTTATTTCTTAGATCTCACTTTTTATTTTGTACGTTTACGTAATTTTTATTTAAACGTAAGTTTTAAGTTTTAAACGTTCATCATTTTAATTATAGTGATAGCGTTTATTTAATAGATTTTATCTTTTAAATTCTCTTTAATTTGCATTTAAGCCATTGTAATTTGTTGGCTTTTCCTTTAGTTATAATATTCACAATCTCCTTTTTCGCTTCAAATCTCCGATCACTTTACGTTTGATAATCCATTGCATAGCTCATTGGGACATAACGACCGGAAACCCTATACTCCTCGGATCTTCATTGCATTCGTGCTTGAGCGGTTTAAGTCGATTACGGTGCGCCATTCACAAGTGGCGGGGCTTGAGTGATTTAGTTTGACTGTTTGGCACGCATCAAATTTTGGCGCCATTGCTTGAGTCAGGTCTTGATTATCTTCCGTTTAGCGATTAGTGATTTGAATATTCACTCATTGTTCATACCATCTATATATGTTTATATTTTCTTATAAAATCCAAAATCCAAAAACATTTTTATTTTATTCAAGTTTTCAACAAACACAAAAAAAAAACCAAAAAGATTTTCTTTCTTATTTTTACAATATGTTTATCCAAAATCCAAAAATATCCATCTTTACCCTCTCACATCTTTGATTCTTCATCCCTACCCTCTCGAAAACCTTTGATTCTTTCTATGTCTTATCCTCACCCTCTTGATTGTCAATGGTGTGGTGGTCCTTATAATGGTGGCAATTGCCCCGGTTGTAGCATGGTGGAGTCGGAAGCGGGTGCATCTATAACGGGATCCCTATTCCTACCATAACACAACCGATTTATTTCATCGGCTACCACCTTTGTGAGACTCGGCAGCTTTTATTGTTGTGAGTCTTGTGGTGGTTCACACTCCGATTCGATTGTCAATCGGAAACACGCTTGTCTATGAGCGGGTTCGATAACAATTTTGACTACAACACATGTGACTCACGGCCACATCAGTTTCTTGTTGTGAGTATTGTGGAGGTCCTCACTTTAGCTCGATTGTCAAACAAGGAATCCATTTCCTTGTAACAATTACGACTCTTAGTATCATGACCAACCTCTACAAGACCAAATGAATCGAGCACCACCTCGGCTGAACCACTTCCTCAAAATCTTCTCCTTGATCTTTTGGATTTAGTGAAAGGTTTGAAGGAATGTAAACACTCCCAAGATAATCCAAATCAAAAATCCATGGAAGAATTGTTAGGCGAAGAGCGGTGCTAAATTAGATTCCCAGTTGCGGTGAAAACTCTATTAGGGAATTAATTAAAATACAAAAGCGACCAGATCTAGCTCTCAATTCGTTTCATTCTGATGGCGATGATGATGAGGATACACTTGATATCCTTCAATTCTATAAATATTCATCAAGTTCATCGGATGATATCCCAGATTGAGACTCATTCTCAAACAAGCGCTATCACACCAAGCTCCCACTCACTCTCTCGAACATGGGGACGAGCATCTTGACCTTGTTCACGAAAAGGAATTGGACCAATTCATAAAGTCTAGTGTTGAGAACCTTGTCCCAATCCCGAGAGAGTCACAGGAACTCGATCACATGTGTGATTCTTCTTCCCTCTTGAGTGTTCAAATGATCATTTGGAAACTTTCTCCGATTATAGCGAAGATTGTGCTTCCTATGGAAACATCGAGTACGTTGAGGCATCACTTCCACAACTCGATCTTGACCCTCTTCTTGAGGAGTTCTCGGTGAACTCACTCACATCAATCCACTCTTTGATTTGAAGCCGATCCGGGAGAGACGAAAGTCTCATTGATAATGATCGTTCACTCACTTCTTATCCCAGCGGTCAATCGAGAATGTTGATCACTCTGTTCCCGAAACATTCAAAGCTACTTTCACCAATCCTCTATTTGAATTCAACTCGAATTCACTTCAATTCTGAATCCACTCTTTGATACTCGGTGAGGATAGTGATGAGCCCACAATGGAACAAGAGTTCACAATTTCACTTCATGTGAATGATTCTCTTCATGAAGAGTTCTCCGGTGAACTCTCTCATGACATATCTCCTCGGAACATGATCATTTCTATTTTGATCTTGAGGATGATATTGGCTCGGAGGAAGGTGTACTTTATCATATGAGTTTGCTTATTAATGATACTACCTCACCCTTCCTCCAGATATCGCGCATTTGAGGATGAGGAATGGATCTTGATTGTTATCAAAACCTTTCTTCCTTTCCTCAAATATCTTGTAATTTCTCTCCATCTTCACTCCTTGAGAATGAAGACACTATCTTTGACCCCGCATTTTCATTTATCATTTTGAGCGGTTCTATCTATATCTCGTCGGTGTGGAACTTTCACGTACTTCAATGTTTGTCCAAACATCTTGAATGAAAGTCCGATGGAGAGTGTTTCTTCCACTTTGCTTCCCCATGAACCAATGAATTCGGGGTCGAGTCAAGCTAGCGACTCGGTAATCAAAAACAGTAGCTAAACATGGGTTTTCACCCGTGTGTACCACCCTAGTGTGGGGGAGTTACCCCACATGTTGTATATAAGTTTCTCTAAAAAAAAAAAAAAAAAAAAAAAAATCTTCTTTCTAAATAATGGCCGTAGTATTTCCCTTTTACGTTCTTTGTTTCGGCATAACCGCGGTACTTTGAATATTGAGGGCAATATTCATTTCTAAGTGTGGGGAATTCTCACGAATTTTATCATATAATTATACCAATTCCCGTTTTGGCCAAATTTTTTTTGGAGTAAGTGTTTTACACTTACTCATTTGGTTATCGATCCGCCTTGTCTAATAAACTAAAGGATTGGCTAATCCAGAGCAAAAGGCTCTTGGTAAAGATATATCAAATCCGTTGACGGCTTGCAATTTGCCCAAAATTGTATGGTATTCACTTCACCATATCCTAAAAGTGAAGAGTTGGCTAGCCGCAAGTTTATGGCTTGTGGTAAAGGCGATGGAAAATCCATAATTGGTAATCGGCTCACCAAAGATAATTCGATAATTTATCTAAGAGTTGGCTAGTCCGAGCAAACGGCTTCGGTAAAGACAAAATCAAATCCGTTGAAAGTCGGTGATTTGCTCAAAATCACATGGTTATCGATGTACCATGGTTCTTACTTGAACTGAAACATTTGGCTACTCGAGTAATGGCTTTTGGTAAAGAGTTTCAAATCCATTATGTTTTCTCAAAAGATTGCTAGGGACTAGCAATAGTTTAGTGTGTGGGGATTGATGAGTGTGTAAATACTCATCATTTTGGGTCAATCTGAGCGCAAAACGTCTAAAAATGCTCGAAATGCATCAAAATCGAAAATATTCCAAAATTGCATTTTATATGTTTCGGATGCAAAATGTTTAAAATCGGATGAAAATGAGCAAAGTTTGCATAATTGGCGTTTCGGTCCCCATGTTCCTAAAATTGTCAAAAATAGTCCACGAGTCAAAATTTTCAAAGAAAAATCACCAAAGGTCCTTTTAATATCATAACTTGTCAAATTTAGTCCTTTGGTGAAAAATATAAAAGTTTGAGAAAATTACAAGTTTGGTCCTCCAACTTTGAAAATTGGCAAAATGGCCCTGGAAAATTGAAATTGTCAAGTTTGGTCCTTGTACTTTTGAGATTGTCACTTTCGATCCTTGGAACAACTTTGCAAAATTGACAGACGGTCCACGAACTTTCGAATTTGCAACTAAGTCCTGTGTATTTAAACCCCTAAACCCTTTGGCCCTTGTCAATTCCATTATGGACCCCACCAACAAACCATTTGGACCCTTACCACTTGTGACCCCTTGATTATTAAACACTTTGGTCAAATCCCAAAGTCAAAACCAACCCTACCCGCCTTTTTTCCCTGCCTCCCCAACACTAGCCCTGCAACTCAGCCTCCCCATCCCCCCTCCTCACCTTTTCTCCTCCATGTCCCTCATCCTCAACAACACTCCAAAGGGCATTAAATGCACCATACTCCCACACTCAACCTCATCCAACTGCAAAATACTGCTTCCTTAAAAACCAATCTATGGCCAATATTTTCCTAACTCATCCCAAGGCTGTAAAATCAAGTGGGATTAGCTCAGACCAAGTGAGAGAAGCATATGGAGTATAAAAGGAGGTTGAAGAGAGAAGAAAGGGGAGGTAGTTAGTTTTAGTTTTCAAATATGTGTCGTTTTTAATTCTATGTCTTCATTAGTCTCTTAGATGTAATTTTAAGCTTAAGTGTATCAAACTTACAGTATTTCAATGTATTGCAATCATTTTTAAGTACCAATTCAAGTTGTGATCACAATTCACTCTTTTGTGGTTACTGTTGAAAAGTTCGGTTCAATATCATACGCTTAAGCTTCATATAGCTTCTTCCCAAGTTTGAATAAGCTTATATAAGTCGCTTGTAGCTTTGTATCGCTTTACATTCAAGTTTTAAGAAATTTTGGGTCTTGGTCAATGAAAGTCAAACTGGCCAAGAAAGGAATGGTGATGATATTTGGTTGATGCGACTTGGATTTGGGTTGAAATAGATTAGTTTAGAATGGTTTGGGTTTGGTATTGGCCTGCAAACCACCGGGACACATGTGAGTGTATATCTCGGTTTCAATTTTATTCGCTTTACATTTTGAGTTTGTATTTGTATTTGTGGTTAGATAAGGTTTAATCCTGTTTAATTATTTGTATTTAGGTAATTTTAACTTAGTTTAATCATTAAAATTAGCTAGATTAGAAGTTAGCTCATTTAAATATGCAAATAGAAGTTTTAAGGTGTGTTTGGATTTGAAGTTAAAACTGTCTTAGAAGCTTATTCGATTCAGGACCCTTGTTGTCTCGTGGCTTGTTTAGTCTTAATATACTCACTTGAGTCATTAATTTGTGCTGCTAACAACAAAAGTCAAAACTCCATTAATCTACCTCAATCTGCTTCTCATTAAGATTTTGTCTAATCATACTCTAGTTTTGTGTCTCAAATTCATATAACTAGCTTTCCTTAAGTTTATTTCATCATAATATATCATTTCCAGTCCTTAAATTGATCCCAAAGTTCATGAAAGTCAACTTTCCACTTTTGCATCAAAAGTCAAAATCCACGAAAACTCGGTTTGAGCCAAATGGGATGAATTTTCACAAGCTCATTTTAAGCCAAATTCAATGAAACTAGTGATTTTAAAAGTCATCTGGTCTAATTTCTTATGGCTATTTTAGTAGATTTTGCAATTTTTCTATAAGCTCAAACCGGCTTGTCAAATTGGGCTTAAGTGCCTGTCTGTGGGCGATCTGCATGTGTCTTGTGCAGATCTTGCGACCTTGCACTGAGAGGTCACAATAGCTTGTCTAAGCTTGGTTTCGGTTTGCAAGCTCCCGCTAGGTCTAGTTTAGGTCTCCTTATTTTGTTTTAGGTTTTAGCTTATTGTGTTGCTTATTTTAAGCTCAAAGTAGCCCTCAGTTATGTTTTTAGCTTAAAGCCCATATCATCAAATCATGCTAGCTTGTGATTTAGAGGATTAGGATAGTTAAAACTTGTTCCATTTATGTTCTTTTAGCTTATTAGAGCTTGCTTTGGTTTGGTGCTTTTAGTTTCCATTTGCTTATTCAAGTGCTTATTTCAATAAGCACTTACACATCGCCCATTATTCCACACATAAGCACCTGTTTTCTATTTTCTTATATTCCTAATATTATTTTAGACTTTTCCTGAAATTTTCAGATTTTTCCAAGCTTGTTTGTTATTTTTCTTAATTTAAATTAGTTTTAAGCCTTTTAATTAGCTTTAAATACAAAAAATTAAGAAAATGTTCAAAAAAATAATTTTTCATTTTCCTTAAGTTTAGATAAATATAAAAAGGCAAAAAAAATATTTTTCCATATTTTTCTTAGTTAAATTTGTATTTTTAAATAATTTAAGTAGTTTTAAATAGTTTAAAATTCATAAAAAATCCAAAAATAATCAGAAAAATACAAAAATAGTTTTGAAAATTATATTTTGATATTTTATATTTTTCTAAGTCTTAATTTTATTTTTCTAGCTTTATTTCCTAATTTCTTGTATTTTAGGCTATTATTAAATATTGAAAAATAGTTTTTAATTAATAATAGTTAGATAAATAGTTATAAAAATAATTTTCTTTTTCTATAAATTTTCTTTTATCATTAGGATTGTAAAATGTCATTTTCATATTTTTAGGACTTTTATTTCTTAGATCTCACTTTTTATTTTGTACGCTTACGTAATTTTTATTTAAACGTAAGTTTTAAGTTTTAAACGTTCATCATTTTAATTATAGTGATAGCGTTTATTTAATAGATTTTATCTTTTAAATTCTCTTTAATTTGCATTTAAGCCATTGTAATTTGTTGGCTTTTCCTTTAGTTATAATATTCACAATCTCCTTTTTCGTTCAAATCTCTCGATCACTTTACGTTTGATAATCCATTGCATAGCTCGCTGGGACATAACGACCCGGGGAAACCCTATACTCCTCAGATCTTCATTGCATTCGTGCTTGAGCGGTTTAAGTCGATTACGGTCCGCCATTCACAAGTGGCGTGCTTGAGTGATTTAGTTTGTTGTTTGCACGCATCAAATTTTTGGCGCCACGGCTTGTCAGTCTTGATTATCTTCCGTTTAGCGATTAGTGATTTGAATATTCACTCATTGTTCATACCATCTATATATGTTTATATTTTCTTATAAAATCCAAAAATCCAAAAACATTTTTATTTTATTCAAGTTTTCAACAAACAAAAAAAAAAACCAAAAGATTTTCTTTCTTATTTTTACAATATGTTTATCCAAAATCCAAAAATATCCATCTTTACCCTCTCACATCTTTGATTCTTCATCCCTACCCTCCGAAAACCTTTGATTCTTTCTATGTCTTATCCTCACCCTCTTGATTGTCAATGGTGTGGTGGTCCTTATAATGGTGGCAATTGCCCCGGTTGTAGCATGGTGGAGTCGAAAGCGGGTCATCTATAACCGGATCCCTATTCCTACCATAACACAACCGATTTATTTCATCGGCTACCACACCGTGAGACTCGGCAGCTTCTTGTTGTGAGTCTTGTGGTGGTTCACACTCCGCCGATTGTCAATCGGAAACACGCTTGTCTATGAGCGGGTTCACGATAACAATTTTGACTACAACACATGTGACTCGCGGCCACATCAGTTTCTTGTTGTAGTATTGTGGAGGTCCTCACTTTAGCTCGATTGTCAAACAAGGAATCCATTTCCTTGTAACAATTACGACTCTTCGTATCATGACCAACCTCTACAAGACCAAATGAATCGAGCACCACCTCACTGAACCACTTCCTCAAAATCTTCTCCTTGATCTTTTGGATTTAGTGAAAGGTTTGAAGGAATGTAAACACTCCCAAGATAATCCAAATCAAAATCCATGGAAGAATTGTTAGGCGAAGAGCGGTCGCTAAATTAGATTCCCAGATTGCGGTGAAAACTCTATTAGGAATTAATTAAAATACAAAAGCGACCAGATCTAGCTCTCAATTTCGTTCATTCTCGATGATGATGATGATGAGGATACACTTGATATCCTTCAATTCTATAAATATTCATCAAGTTCATCGATGATATCCCAGCGCTTGAGACTCATTCTCAAACAAGCGCTATCACACCAAGCTCCCACTCACTCTCTCGAACATGGGGACGAGCATCTTGACCTTGTTCACGAAAAGGAATTGGACCAATTCATAAAGTCTAGTGTTGAGAACCTTGTCCCAATCCCGAGAGTCACGGGAACTCCCGATCACATGTGTGATTCTTCTTCCCCTCTTGAGTGTTCAAATGATCATTTGGAAACTTTCTCCGATTATAGCGAAGATTGTGCTTCCTATGGAAACATCGAGTACGTTGAGGCATCACTTCCACAATCGATGTCGACCTCTTCTTGAGGAGTTCTCCGGTGAACTCACTCACATCAATCCACTCTTTGATTTGAAGCCGATCCGGGAGGCGAAAGTCTCATTGATAATGATCGCTCACTCACTTCTTATCCCAACGGTCAATCGAGAATGTTGATCACTCTGTTCGAAACATTCAAAGCTACTTTCACCAATCCTCTATTTGAATTCAACTCGAATTCACTTCAATTCTGAGAATCCACTCTTTGATACTCGGGCCGAGGATAGTGATGAGCCCACAATGGAACAAGAGTTCACAATTTCACTTCATGTGAATGATTCTCTTCATGAAGAGTTCTCCGGTGAACTCTCTCATGACATATCTCCTCCGGAACATGATCATTTCTATTTTGATCTTGAGGATGATATTGGCTCGGAGGAAGGTGTACTTTATCATATGAGTTTGCTTATTAATGATACTACCCTCACCCTTCCTCCAGATACGTCTGCATTTGAGGATGAGGAATGGATCTTGATTGTTATCAAAACCTTTCTTCCTTTCCTCAAATATCTTGTGATTTCTCTCCATCTTCACTCCTTCGGAATGAAGACACTATCTTGACCCCGGCATTTTCATTTATCATTTTGAGCGGTTCTATCTATATCTCGTCGGTGTGGAACTTTCACGTACTTCAATGTTTGTCCAAACATCTTGAATGAAAGTCCGATGGAGAGTGTTTCTTCCACTTTGCTTCCCATGAACCAATGAATTGGGGTCGAGTCAAGCTAGCGACTCGGTAATCAAAAACAAGAGCTAAACATGGGTTTTCACCCGTGTGTACCACCACAGTGTGGGGAGTTACCCACATGTTGTATATAAGTTTCTCTAAAAAAAAAAAAAAAAAAAAAAAAAAAATCTTCTTTCTAAATAATGGCCGTAGTATTTCCCTTTTACGTTCTCCGTTTCGGCATAACCGCCGGTACTTTGAATATTGAGGGCAATATTCATTTCTAAGTGTGGGGAATTCTCACGAATTTTATCATATAATTATACCAATTCCCGTTTTGGCCAAATTTTTTTTTTTGGAGTAAGTGTTTACACTTACTCATTTGGTTATCGATCCGCTTTGTCTAATAAACTAAAGGATTGGCTAATCCAGAGCAAAAGGCTCTTGGTAAAGATATATCAAATCCGTTGACGACTTGCAATTTGCCCAAAATTGTATGGTATTCACCACCATATCCTAAAAAGTGAAGAGTTGGCTAGCCCGCAAGTTTATGGCTTGTGGTAAAGGCGATGGAAAATCCATAATTGGTAATCACTCACCAAAGATAATTCGATAATTTATCTAAGAGTTGGCTAGTCCGAGCAAACGGCTTCGGTAAAGACAAAATCAAATCCGTTGAAAGTCGGTGATTTGCTCAAAATCACATGGTTATCGATGTACCATGGTTCTTACTTGAACCGAAACATTTGGCTACTCCGAGTAATGGCTTTTGGTAAAGAGTTTCAAATCCATTATGTTTTCTCAAAAGATTGCTAGGGACTAGCAATAGTTTAGTGTGTGGGGATTGATGAGTGTGTAAATACTCATCATTTTTGGGTCAATCTGAATCGCAAAACGTCTAAAATGCTCGAAATGCATCAAAATCTCGAAAATATTCCAAAATTGCATTTTATATGTTTCGGATGCAAAATGTTTAAAATCGATGAAAAATGAGCAAAGTTTGCATAATTGGCGTTTCAGGTCCCCATGTTCCTAAAATTGTCAAAAATAGTCCACGAGTCAAAATTTTCAAAGAAAAATCACCAAAGGTCCTTTTAATATCATAACTTGTCAAATTTAGTCCTTTGGTGAAAAATATAAAAAGTTTGAGAAAATTACAAGTTTGGTCCTCCAACTTTGAAAATTGGCAAAAATGGCCCCTGGAAAATTGAAATTGTCAAGTTTGGTCCTTGTACTTTTTGAGATTGTCACTTTCAGTCCTTGGAACAACTTTGCAAAATTGACAGGACAGGTCCCTGAACTTTCAGAATTTGCAACTAAGTCCTTGTGTATTTAAAACCCCTAAACCCTTTGGCCCTTGTCAATTCCATTATGGACCCCAGCCAACAAACCATTTGGACCCCTTACCACTTGTGACCCCCTTGATTATTAAACACTGGTCAAATCCCAAAGTCAAAACCAACCCTACCCGCCCTTTTTTCCCTGTCTCCCCCAACACTAGCCCTGCAACTCAGCCTCCCCATCCCCCCTCCTCACCTTTTCTCCTCCATGTCCCCTCATCCTCAACAACACTCCAAAGGGCATTAAATGCACCATACTCCCACACTCAACCTCATCCAACTGTCAAATACCTGTTTCCCGCCAAAAACCAATCTATGGCCAATATTTTCCTAACTCATCCCAAGGTCAGAAAATCAAGTGGGATTAGCTCGGACCAAGTGAGAGAAGCATATGGAGTATAAAAGGAGGTTGAAGAGAGAGAAAGGGAGGTAGTTAGTTTTAGTTTTCAAATATGTGTCGTTTTAATTCTATGTCTTCATTAGTCTCTTAGATGTAATTTTAAGCTTAAGTGTATCAAACTTACGGATTTCAATGTATTGCAATCATTTTTAAGTACCAATTCAAGTTGTGTTCACAATTCACTCTTTTGTGGTTACTGTTGAAAAGTTCAGTTTCAATATCATACAGTTAAGCTTCATATAGCTTCTTCCCAAGTTTGAATAAGCTTATATAAGCTGCTTGTAGCTTTGTATCAGTTTACATTCAAGTTTTAAGAAATTTTGGGTCTTGGTCAATGAAAGTCAAACTGGGCCAAGAAAGGGAATGGTGATGATATTTGGTTGATGCAGACTTGGATTTGGGTTGGAAATAGATTAGTTTAGAACAGGTTTGGGTTTGGTATTGGCCTGCAAACCAGCTGGACACATGTGAGTGTATATCTCAGTTTCAATTTTTATTCAGTTTACATTTTGAGTTTGTATTTGTATTTGTGGTTAGATAAGGTTTAATCCTGTTTAATTATTTGTATTTAGGTAATTTTAACTTAGTTTAATCATTAAAATTAGCTAGATTAGAAGTTAGCTCATTTAAATATGCAAACAGAAGTTTTAAGGTGTGTTTGGATTTGAAGTTAAAACTGTCTTAGAAGCTTATTGATTCTGGACCCTTGTTGTCGTGGCTTTGTTTAGTCTTAATATACTCACTTGAGTCATTAATTTGTGCTCGCTAACAACAAAAGTCAAAACTCCATTAATCTACCTCAATCACTTCTTGTTAAGATTTTGTCTAATCATACTCTAGTTTTGTGTCTCAAATTCATATAACTAGCTTTCCTTAAGTTTATTTCATCATAATATATCATTTCAGGTCCTTAAATTGATCCCAAAGTTCATGAAAGTCAACTTTCCACTTTTGCATCAAAAGTCAAAATCCTAAAACTCGGTTTTGAGCCAATGGGATGAATTTTCACAAGCTCATTTTAAGCCAAATTCAATGAAACTAGTGATTTTAAAAGTCATCCTGGTCTAATTTCTTATGGCTATTTTAGTAGATTTTGCAATTTTTCTATAAGCTCAAACCGGCTTGTCAATTGGGCTTAAGTGCCTGTCTGAGAATCGATCTGCATGTCTTGTCACGAGATCTTGCACCTACTGCAGAGGTCACAATAGCTTGTCTAAGCTTGGTTTCGGTTTGCAAGCTCCCGGCTAGGTCTAGTTTAGGTCTCCTTATTTTGTTTTAGGTTTTAGCTTATTGTGTTGCTTATTTTAAGCTCAAGTAGCCCTCAGATTATGTTTTTAGCTTAAAGCCCATATCATCAAATCATGCTAGCTTGTGATTTAGAGGATTAGGATAGTTAAAACTTGTTCCATTTATGTTCTTTTAGCTTATTAGAGCTTCTTTTTGGTTTGGTGCTTTTAGTTTCCATTTGCTTATTCAAGTGCTTATTTCAATAAGCACTTACACATCGATTCCATTATTCCACACATAAGCACCTGTTTTCCATTTTCTTATATTCCTAATATTATTTTAGACTTTTCCTGAAATTTTCAGATTTTTCCAAGCTTGTTTGTTATTTTTCTTAATTTAAATTAGTTTTAAGCCTTTTAATTAGCTTTAAATACAAAAATTAAGAAAAGGTTCAAAAATAATTTTCATTTTTCTTAAGTTTAGATAAATATAAAAGGCAAAAAATATTTTTCCATATTTTTCTTAGTTAAATTTGTATTTTTAAATAATTTAAGTAGTTTTAAATAGTTTAAAATTCATAAAAATCCAAAATAATCGAAAAAATACAAAAATAGTTTTGAAAATTCTATTTTGATATTTTAGATTTTCTAAGTCTTAATTTTATTTTTCTAGCTTTATTTCCTAATTTCTTGTATTTTAGGCTATTATTAAATATTGAAAAATAGTTTTAATTAATAATAGTTAGATAAATAGTTATAAAAATAATTTTCTTTTCTATAAATTTTCTTTTATCATTAGGATTGTAAAATGTCATTTTCATATTTTAGGACTTTTATTTCTTAGATCTCACTTTTTATTTTGTACGTTTACGTAATTTTTATTTAAACGTAAGTTTTAAGTTTTAACGTTCATCATTTTAATTATAGTGATAGCGTTTATTTAATAAATTTTATCTTTTAAATTCTCTTTAATTTGCATTTAAGCCATTGTAATTTGTTGGCTTTTCCTTTAGTTATAATATTCACAATCTCCTTTTCGTTCAAATCTCTCGATCACTTTACGTTTGATAATCCATTGCATAGCTCATTGGGACATAACGACCGGAAACCCTATACTCCTCGGATCTTCATTGCATTCGTGCTTGAGCGGTTTAAGTCGATTACGGTGCGCCATTCACAAGTGGCGGGCTTGAGTGATTTAGTTTGTTGTTTGGCACGCATCAAACATCATGATCAATCTAGCTTCGGTGTCATGTGCTTATAGCAATTGTATCATTTTTATGTGACATATTTGTCATACATGACTTATACTTGTGGTAGTCGTATAAAATATTTTCATAAACCTATGATTTCTCACCAACATTATTGTTGACCGTTTTAGCAATGTATTTTCAGATATCTAAGGCATATACTTCATGGCATGCATAAGGACTTATCATAGAGTCGCGGTGACAACGCATCTCACTTGTATATTATGACACTTTTAAAACATCATTTGGTTTGTAACAAACTTATTTCCGCAAACGTTGACTACCTTTTGGGACCTATCTTTTGTAACTCTGAATGCTTTAATATATATCAAACGATGTGTTTTTAAAACGACACTTTAGGTCGTTCAATATAACTGTAACTGTGATGCTATGGCAGTCATCTCTCAGGAATTCCATTCCGTTGCAAAACAGGTAATTTGGGGGTGTGACATATTGGCATCAGAGCAAAGGTTATAGAGAACTAGGTTGCATCATTGACCCTAGACTATAACTACATATCATAGCATCTCATCATTTTATTGTAAGTGCATATTCACTTTACATGCGGATTCATACGCACATTATGCGAGTTATTTACTTTCATTTCACATCAATTGTCACAGAGATGTCTTCAGATACCCATCCCATCACCATTTCTTCAGACTCTGACATGGAGGATGTCTTATCAGACTCTGACATGGATGATGTCTTGTCATCTCCTATTATAGACTCTGACATGGATGATGTCTTTCCACTCCCTACTATAGCCTTAACATCAGTTGGCTCTACACCAGACTCACCACTCATATTATCCGATACTTAGACTGAACCCTTTAAGGAGGGCGAAGTTGCACCTACACCTCCGTCACACCCCAAATTACATTTTTGCGGTGAATGGAATTCACGGGGATGATGTCATAGCATCAAAATCACAGTTATATTGAGCGACCTAAAGTGTCGTTTGGAAAATACATCGTTTGATTTAATAAAATAATCGAGTTTACAAAGTGTAGGTCCCAAATGAAAATCAACGTGTGCGAAATAAATTTGATACAAGCCAAACGATGTTTTAAAGTTCATAAAACCCAGTGAGACGCGTCGTCACCGCGACTCTATGATGTGTCCATATGCATGCCATGAAGTGAATGCCTTAGATACCTGAGATAAAACATGCTAAAAGTGTCAACACAAAGGTTGAGTGAGTTCATAGAGTTTGTGTTGAAATGTAAAGCCTTTAAAGAATGTTCATGCAACAAAGGCATTGTAAATCCACTCAGTTCCAAGTTCCGCCCATACAAAACTTGCAACCTGTGTGTTCACAACCCACTGCCAAAATGTGTATAGTTTATGTTCAAGCGCATGATGACAAATGAATTCACATAATAGTTATATAACTTAATGTATTAATAGTTAATTGACATAACACATATGAGTGTTGTTTCAAATTGTTCCAAGACCATTAGTTCCATGATTATACCAAGACATTTAGTTCAATGATTATTCCAAGACATTTAGTTCAATGATTATACCAAGACATTTAGTTCAATGATTATTCCAAGACATTTAGTTCAATGATTATACCAAGACATTTAGTTCAATGATTATTCCAAGACATTTAGTTCAATGATTATACCAAGATATTTAGTTCAATGATTATACCAAGACATTTAGTTCAATAAACATATAGTTTTCAAATAGTTGTGAATTTCATAAAAGTTGTTGAGCATGTATCTCCCCCAAAAAGTAGTATAAAACAATTGAAAATGGGGCTATGGAACTCACTCACGATGCAATGTTTATGATGATATAATGGCAAAAGTGGATACACTGAAATGAGGCGCAACCTCTAACCGTGACCTATTATGAATGATATGTTCTACAATAAGTTATGATGTAATGTTATGCATGCAATTAGTATGATATCTATACCACTTGTACATTTGAAAATAATGTTTAACGTCGAAATGTATGTTTATGACATCTCGTCATATTATAAAATACTTTACAAGTATTTACGTTGAGATGATATCCTCGATAGTCATTTAATGATTTATTATGAAATTATAACTTTTAAATCGTAAAATAATGTCATTTGACAATTTCATGAAAGTGACTAAACGGCCTTGAAAAGCTAGTCGTAAAATGGTGCACATCGAGTGTTAGGAAACAAACTCAACGGTTTTGGGAAGCTTGTATCATTATCTCAAAGTTTTAGCATTTAAGTTTTCATCATAGAGGTCTCGATCATGGAGAAAAATATAGGTAAAGTATGATACTTGTGTCCAAAATATTGTTTAAGGGTGGTTTTCGGCAAAGTTTAAGTGACCGTATTTTACTCGTTACAACACCGCTTAACGAACGGTTGGACATTTTGGAAAATATGCTAGGTGAACTTACTTTTACTAGGAGACATCATGTTATAAAAAGTACTATATCAATGTTAAAAACGACCCTCAACATGGTCCTTCGTGGCCGTAATATTTGTCTAATAGAAATATATTAGTTTTTCTTATATAATATAGTTACGGCAACTTTATTTAAACGCGTGCAATATAATCGTTACAAGTCCGTTTTCTACGTTTTATATGTCCTTAGCTTCGAATTAAAGTATACTAATATATTTTTGATAAGTCGACACATTTTATAGCGCTTAAGACTCATTTTTGACTCGTAAAAAGTCGAGAATACATGCTGAATTTTCTGAAACAAATAGTTTTCGTCGTCAAACTTGAAAAATTCATATCTTCTTCGTTATAACTCCGTTTTAACCCGTTCAAGCGACCACGTTTTCGTTTTAAAGTATATTTTCTAAATATCTAGGCCAAAATTTTTATCTACTGTCGAAAATTCCAGATTTCAAAAATATGGATCAGACCTTAAAGTAAACTTGTCGAAATGAGTTTTTATCGCGCAAAACCTATTCTAACCAATTCAAAACAACTCGAAAGCTATTCTAATCCTACCATACACCTTCTTAGGGTGTCATGGGTTCCTAGACATCACCAAAAGTGATATGTTTCAAGGGATAATTTATAGGATGATTATAACTAATAATATGTAATAAAAACATTAAAAGTGGTATGGATCATGGAATTCTTGCATGTTTTCTTGCAAAAATGATGAAATATCATAAATATGAATATGAAAGAGTAATAAAAATTATGAAATGCTTACTTGAATGATTATGTGAAAGAAAATGATGAAAACCTTATTAATCTATAGGTTTTTATTTCAAAACCTTAACATAGATTACTAATAATACTTGATAATCACTTGAAGCTAGTAAAAATATGGTTTCTTCCTTTGTTCTTGATATGGCCGGTTACCACAAGGAAAATGGAGAGGATATGGAGTGGTTTCCACCTTTGTGTGTGTAATAATGTGTATGTAATTTAATATATTAGTGATACTTTGCAAATATCTAAAAACAATGCATATGTGTAAAGCTAGGTAAGAATATTTTTTTCAAATGTGTTTTGTCATCCTTTTTAGTCGACAAGGGGAAAAGAAAGAAAAAGTGGTGTATTTTGTAATGAGTAAATGTAATAATTGTGTAAGTAAGTTATGTAATTTGTAAGTATAATTAAGTATTTAAGGTAGCGTTAGCTAGAAATAGATTTTAACGGTACAAAATAAAATATATCGAAGTCTTAAAAATTATAAAATACATTTCTTACAGGAATTGAGTGAATAAATATTTATCGAGTTGAATTTACGAAAACCGTCGTAAATATATATATATATAACAATTTATATACAAAATAAATTGAAAACATCGGGTAAACTAGTAATATAAGTTTTATGGTCTTAAAATGAGTATAAAAATATATTAGGATTATTTTTGGAAGTGTCGGATCAATATTCAAAATAAATGTTTACGCGATAGCGTTTATTTAATAGGAAAATAAGCGTTTAATGAAAATGCAAATTCATGCGTGAACCGATATGAAATGATGTTATTGATGATATGTAGACTAAATTTAGTCTATATGAAATGTCCTCGATGATATTCCATGAATACGCAGCTTAACCTTCTAGGTTACGCGTATTTGATACTCGTAAACCTAGTTTACGAAAATTGATGATTAGTGACTCATGAATAGTGATGTTCTCCGGGAATGAATAGTTTTTCGTGAATAGTAAAATTTTGAAATACGTTCTCAAAATATTACTTCGACTCCGAAAATGATGAATAGTAAAATTTTGAATAGTAACCGGTGAATAGTAAATTCCCGAGATGAATAGTGAATTTTTCAAAGTTTGCAAATTGACCTGAAATTACGAGTTGTCACATTCGCCCATCCAAAAAGGAATTCAGTCCCTGAATTCAGTCCATGTTGGGTCCTACGGTGTTACTTGTGAAAAGGTGAGGATATTTGAGTCGCATCGGGTCGTCCAATGTTTTCTGAATCATATCGCGCCTTTCCAAGACGGGACTTTGAACGTAAATTTGTTGCTAACTTGAAATTCTAATGGTTTGCGACTTATGGAACATACTTCCAATATTTTGCGTCGTATATCGACGTAGCTTATCTAGCTATATGTTGTTACTTATGGCGATTCTTGATTTGTACAATTTCTTTGTTGTTTCATGAATAAGTCATGGGCTAGTGAGTTGGACTTTCGATTTTGACCGTTGAATAAGTGATTGACACCTCAACCATAGAGTGCCTCAATTGGTGTAATCAATATGTTCATGTGTTGACTATTGTTGTAAGGGAACTTGTTCGATGAAGAATAATTTTCCTAATCATTTCTAGAAGTCACACATGCTTTGAGCATATATTCTAATGTTGGAATTGTTCTCTCGCTCTAACCATTGAGCTGAGGATAACAGGCGGTACTCATGTCCTATTAGGTTCCATGGAAATCTTGAAATGACTGTCAGCAGTCTAAGGTGAATCGAATAGCTTATAATAGGTACAACTGGAATTGATACCACGTGTCTCATGCCAAATTTCAAAATGTCAAGTCTGTCGAAAAGGGCATTATTGAAAAGAATAGATTATGGGTAACAGTTGTGATTCCTCGCGCTTCTAGTTCTAGCGAATGTCATGACTTGAGTCTTCCTTGCCTAAGGTGCTTAATCTCCATAACTAAAATGTTTATTGTTTGATTATCGAAGTGTTTCCATGCTATATGTTGTCAAGTCACAAAACCTTAAATATTTAAGTGATGTGGTGTGGTGGTTGATTTTCAAGATTTCTTCCGATATTGAGTGCTTCTAAAATAGTTCATCACCTAGATTGTTATCATGCTAGCAAGAAAATAGATATCACTCATACTATGTCGAAGAATGTTTGTTCTAATTTCACTTGTAGATGGAGTGTCATTGATTGTCCGATATGTTCAAACTGTTGCATCTCTTGATATAGAAGTGAGGTTACATGGAATTTCTAGAGAACACAAGGCCTTAGGGGAAGTTTATATCGATAACCTTAATCTAACCAAATTTTCCTTTAAGGGAAACTCATTGTAGGGAAGTTCACATATTGTTGAGGCCATGTTTAGTGAAATGTTCCGTAGTCTCGGTTAGAAGACTTGGTTTCTCCCTATAGTGTTGCTTAGTGTGTATTAAGCCGTACTAAATCTTGTAACTCGGTCTAGCTAGTACTTTTGAAATGATATAATTTGGCTTCTAGTCCAAAATAGTGGTTCGAATGTCTCGTGATGTCTTAAGATTTTTGGTTGAGTTTTGAATCATCTTACTATATACTTCTAGTCCTTGTGGGTAGTTCCAAAATCCTTTCATTGTTTTCTTGTTTCGAGGAATCCTCCTCGTAAATGGTATAGAAAGTCCTTTCCCAAAAGGTCACTCGTCAAATTCTAACTTATCGGTTGAGTGATGGATGAATGGCGTGAAGCTTCTATAGAGTGTTAACAAAAGAAATGTTTATGAACAATTTATCGATTACAAAGCTTTGCTTTTGAGTGAAGATTGTTTTAAGAGATTTGAAATGATGCTTGTTACTTTCATGACATAATTCTTCCTGAATTATACATAGGTGATCAGGCTATGTATAATCAAGGACAAATGATGTGATGCTTGGTTTCGTTGAAATGGTATTATGTTTCTCCAAAGTTTTAGATGGTATTCAACGTTTCGTTTTGTAAGATAATGGCTCAATAATTTTTCAGAGTAACATGAAAATCGTTTCGCATGATGGTATTAAATAGTTGATAAAATGACTGAAAGCCAGTTGATAGGGTGGTAACGAAACAACTTGTTTTAAAACTTTATGAAACAATGTTTATAAGATGGTGTAGAATAGCTTGAAATAAAATTAAGTGAAATAATGTTATGAAGTAGTAGCAAAGTAACTTGAAATATAGTTTGTTGAATGGTTTGTAGGATACATGGGAGAACCTCATAGAATGGTAATATTCTCCTAATTAGTCAAGAATAAAGTTGTCCTAACCCCTAGTAAGATAGTGATGTATTGTCGCGAAAGGATTGGAAATTGGGCAATTGGAATAGGAATGAAATGAACAAAGGTTGTGATTATCGTGGAGATAATAAATGATACAGATTACATTAGCTAGAAAGGTACTTATTATCTATTCTTGTTGGTAGTCTAATCATGTCTCAAGTGTAAAAGTAGTAGGCGGTCTAGTGGCAATAGCCCTAGAACTCTCACAGTCCTCAAACCTATGAGATGGTGTAGTGTCTATAGTCTTAGTGATATATGGTAATGGTGTGTTAAATCATGCACGCTTCCCAAACTGCAAGTCAGATGTATGAGTAGTTTCTATGAGATGTGATGGCACGGATGGTACTCTAGATGACAATGATGATGAAAATGATGACAATGATAATAATGGAAATCCTTGTGGTGAGTTAAGAAAATAGGTTCATTAGGACTAAGCCTGTAAGTCCTACCAAATGGTATGATCTGTCCAAACAGAATGATAAAAATTGTCCTGATCCTACAGTGAATCAATGGTGATCGTGATGGTGTAGGTGCCATTTCTCCCTTCTCAAAGGGTTCAGTGTCCACATCGGATAATATGTGTGGTAAGTCTGGTGTAAAGTCAACTAATGTTAAAATTGTGATAGGTAATGACAGGGCATTCTTCATGTCAAAGTCTGATGTGAGTATGATGGGATGGGTATCTAAAGGCATTAATGTGACAATCGCTTTGAAATAACAGTAAATAACTCGCAAAATGTGCGTATGAAACCGCATATATAGTGACTATGCACTTATGATGAAATGATGAGATGCTATGATGATGTAGTTATAGTCTAGGGTCAATGATGCAACCTAGTTCTCTATAATCAAAGCTCGATGCCAATCATCACACCCCAATTACATTTTGCGTGAGAATGGAATTCACGGGGTTGTTGTCATAGCATCAAAATCACAGTTATATTGAACGACCTAAAGTGTCGTTTGGAAAACACATCGTTTGATTTAATAAAATAATCGAGTTTACAAAGTGTAGGTCCCAAATGAAAATCAACATGTGCGGAAATAAATTTGATACAAGCCAAACGATGTTTTTAAAGTTCATAAAACCCAGTGAGACGCGCGTCGTCACCGCGACTCTATGATGTGTCCATATGCATGCCATGAAGTGAATGCCTTAGATACGAGATAAAACATGCTAAAAAGTGTCAACACAAAGGTTGAGTGAGTTCATAGAGTTTGTGTTGAAATGTAAAGCCTTTAAAGAATGTTCATGCAAGAAAGGCATTGTAAATCCACTCGGTTCAAGTTCCGCCCATACAAAACTTGCAACTGTGTGTTCACAACCCACCGCCAAAATGTGTATAGTTTATGTTCAAGCGCATGATGACAAATGAATTCACATAATAGTTCGTAACTTAATGTATTAATAGTTAATTGACATAACACATATGAGTGTTGTTTCAAATTGTTCCAAGACCATTAGTTCCATGATTATACCAAGACATTTAGTTCAATGATTATACCAAGACATTTAGTTCAATGATTATTCCAAGACATTTAGTTCAATGATTATTCCAAGACATTTAGTTCAATGATTATTCCAAGACATTTAGTTCAATGATTATACCAAGACATTTAGTTCAATGATTATTCCAAGACATTTAGTTCAATGATTATACCAAGACATTTAGTTCAATGATTATACCAAGACATTTAGTTCAATAAACATATAGTTTGCAAATAGTTATGAATTTCATAAAAGTTGTTGAGCATGTATCTCCCCCAAAAAGTAGTATAAAACAATTGAAAATGGGGCTATGGAACTCACCTGATGCAATGTTTATGATGATATAATGGCAAAAGTGGATACACTGAAATGAGGCGCAACCTCTAACCGTGACCTATTATGAATGATATGTTCTACAATAAGTTATGATGTAATGTTATGCATGCAATTCGTATGATATCTTTACCACTTGTACATTTGAAAATAATGTTTAACGTCGAAATGTATGTTTATGACATCTCGTCATATTATAAAATACTTTACAAGTATTTACGTTGAGATGATATCCTCGATAGTCATTTAATGATTTATTATGAAATTATAACTTTTAAATAGTAAAATAATGTCATTTGACAATTTCATGAAAGTGACTAAACGTCCTTGAAAAACTAGTCGTAAAATGGTGCACATCGAGTGTTAGGAAACAAACTCAACGGTTTTGGGAAGCTTGTATCATTATCTCAAAGTTTTAGCATTTAAGTTTTTATCATAGAGGTCTCGATCATGGAGAAAAATATAGGTAAAGTATGGTACTTGTGTCCAAAATATTGTTTAAGGGTGGTTTTCGGCAAACTTTAAGTGACCGTATTTTACTCGTTACAACACCGCTTAACGAACGGTTGGACATTTTGGAAAATATGCTAGGCGAACTTACTTTTACTAGGAGACATCATGTTATAAAAAGTACTATATCAATGTTAAAAACGACCCTCAACATGGTCCTTCGTGGCTGTAATATTTGTCTAATAGAAATATATTAGTTTTTCTTATATAATATAGTTACGGCAACTTTATTTAATCGCGTGCAATTTAATCGTTACAAGTCCGTTTTCTCGTTTTATATGTCCTTAGCTTCGTATTAAAGTATACTAATATATTTTTGATAAGTCGACACATTTTATAACGCTTAAGACTCATTTTGACTCGTAAAAAGTCGAGAATACATGCTGAATTTTCTGAAACAAATAGTTTTCGTCGTCAAACTTGAAAAATTCATATCTTCTTCGTTATAACTCCGTTTTAACCCGTTCAAGCGACCACGTTTTCGTTTTAAAGTATATTTTCTAAATATTTAGGCCAAAATTTTTTATCTACTGTCGAAAATTCCAGATTTCAAAAATATGGACAGACCCTTAAGTAAACTTGTCGAAATGAGTTTTTATCGCGTCAAACCTATTCTAACCAATTCAAAACAACTCCGAAGCTATTCTAATCCTACCATACACCTTCTTAGGGTGTCATGGGTTCCTAGACATCACCAAAAGTGATATGTTTCAAGGGATAATTTATAGGATGATTATAACTAATAATATGTAATAAAAACATTAAAAGTGGTATGGATCATGGAATTCATGCATGTTTTTCTTGCAAAAATAATGAAATATCATAAATATGAATATGAAAGAGTAATAAAAATCATGAAATGCTTACTTGAATGATTATGTGAAAGAAAATGATGAAAACCTTATTAATCTATAGGTTTTATTTCAAAACCTTAACATAGATTACTAATAATACTTGATAATCACTTGAGCTAGTAAAAATATGGTTTCTTCCTGGTGTTCTTGATATGGCGGTTACCACAAGGAAAATGGAGAGGATATGGAGTGGTTTCCACCTTTGTGTGTGTAATAATGTGTATGTAATTTAATATATTAGTGATACTTTGCAAATATCTAAAA
The DNA here is from genome assembly GCA_022545495.1 of Chrysanthemum lavandulifolium. Taxonomy (NCBI): domain Eukaryota; kingdom Viridiplantae; phylum Streptophyta; class Magnoliopsida; order Asterales; family Asteraceae; genus Chrysanthemum; species Chrysanthemum lavandulifolium. The sequence continues at coordinate 161,544 of JAHFWF010000119.1, read as the reverse complement.
ACAATGCATATGTGTAAAGCTAGGTAAGAAGATTTTTTTTCAATTCTTGTTTTGTCATCCTTTTTAGTCGACAATGGGAAAAGAAAGAAAAAGGTGGTGAGTTTTAAATGAGTAAATGTAATAAAGTGTAAGTAAGTTATGTAATTAGTAAGTATAATTAAGTATTTAAGGTAGCGTTAGCTAAAAATAGATTTTAACGGTACAAAATAAAATATATCGAAGTCATAAAAATTATAAAATACATTTCTTATAGGAATTGAGTGAATAAATATTTAACGAGTTGAATTTACGAAAACCGTCGTAAATATATATATATAACAATTTATATACAAAATAAATTGAAAACATCGGTAAACTAATAATATAATTTTATGGTCTTAAAATGAGTATAAAAATATATTAGGATTATTTTTGGAAGTGTCGGATCAATATTCAAAATAAATGTTTACGCGATAGCGTTTATTTAATAGGAAAATAAACGTTTAATGAATTATGTAAATTCATGCGTGAACCGATATGAAATGATGTTATTGATGATATGTAGACTAAATCTAGTCTATATGAAATGTCCTCGATGATATTCCATGAATACGCAGCTTAACCTTCTAGGTTACGCGTATTTGATACTCGTAAACCTAGTTTACGAAAATTGATGATTAGTGACTCGTGAATAGTGATGTTCTCCGGGAATGAATAGTTTTTCGTGAATAGTAAAATTTTGAAATACGTTCTCAAAATATTACTTCGACTCCAAAAATGATGAATAGTAAAATTTTGAATAGTAACCGATGAATAGTAAATTCCTGAGATGAATAGTGAATTTTTCAAAGTTTGCAAATTGACCTGAAATTACGAGTTGTCACAAGATCCTACACCTATATTTGACTTGCCGCTCAAGAAGCGTGCACTACCTGACACACCATTACCACCTGCTACAGAGACTGCACCACCTACTAGGTTTGAGGTCGGTGAGAGTTCCAGGTCATTGCGGTAGGCGACCTACTACTATCTCACTAGAGACACGACTAGATCATCGGCAGAGGCAGTTGATAGATCTTTAGGGCGGTTAGAGAGATTCCTTTGAGTCGAGTTGAGGCGATGGAGGAGGAGATAGAGGTTTAGTTTTAGGTAGGGTTTCCATTGATGTTTCTTATCGGGGGTTGGAGACTAGGCAATGAGTAAACCGGAGCACATTACGAGTTGAGGCGGAGATGCGAGTTGTTTGATAGAGCTCGGATGTCGCGGGATGAGCAACGACATGCTCATGAGTTAGCATTAGCACGTGCGAGTATTGCTACTTGGGAGAGTAGGGATCTTGCTACTCGTTGTCAGTTAGTGACCAGCGGATATGGTTGTCGGTTTGTTGCACGGTCCGAGAGCTTGAGTCGATCGGGCGGAGCACCGGAGATGCCTAGATTAGACTTATATCATGTTAGCTTTTACGACTATTATCCTAGTCACGAGGTGTGTAACATAGTTTAAAGAACTTGTAATCTTTTGGGTTGTTGTACAAACAAATGTATCAAGTGTTGACTCTACTATGTAGGAATGGTTGTCCTATCTATGATATCGGTCCATGTAGGCCGAAATTTTCATGTATTATATTCACGTGTGTTGTGATTATATTTTTGATATTTCATGGTTGTTCCGTTATGATTTCATTTATTTACGCATGTTGTGGTTGTGGATATTTATGTGTAATGTTTGTTTCTACTTATGGGTTCTCATCATTGTTTCATCTTATGATTTTGAAGAGTTATGGCGCCAAAGAAAGCTGCACCAGAAATGACACAAGCTGCTATCCAAAAGTATGTAAAGGATAGTATAGCCGAGGCACTAAGGAAAGAACGAGCAACAATAACTGCTGCTGCGGAGGTGCAGTCTGCTGCCGACGCCGGACTTGCTCTGCTTTGAGGTCATGACTCTTGCTAAAGCGCCGGACTTGCTCTTCTGCGGGGGATGTAGGAGGTGCAGGTTCAAATTGTTCATACAAGGACTTTAAGGTGGTGATCCCACAAAGTTCAAAGGCACGAAGGAGCCATTTGCTATGATCCGTTGGTTTGAGAAGATCAGTCTGTGTTTCTTCTGTCAATTGCCCGGATATTGCAAGGTGAAGTTCGCTACTAGTACACTCTTAGATGGGGCAATGTCATGGTGGAATTCTTATGCACAACCTATTGGTATGGAAAATGCTTAAAAGCTTATATGGGATCAATTCAAGAGGTTGTTGACTAAGAAGTATTGTCCACGAGGGTGAAGAAGTTAGAAAGCAATTTTATGAGTTAGTGACTATTGGTTATGACATCGAGACCTACATCAGAAGGTTTCAAGAGTTGGCTGCTTTATGTCCATCTATGGTTTCGGACAATGAGAACTACTGGAAAATTTCATTGGAGGACTTCCACAAAGTATTCAAGGTGATGTAATTTCTTTTGATCCACAAACAATTGAAGAATCTATCCGAGTATCTCAAAAACTCATGGCTCAAGTTGTGAAGAGGGGAAACATTACCAACATCAACCGCAACAACAATACCAACAATCGCACCAACTACAGTAACAACCGAAACAACTACACAAACTATAACAATAACAACAACAAGAGAAAGTGAGACAACAATCGAGGTGGCAATGTTACCCAGCAACCACCAAAGAGACAAGAAGTTGCTAAGGCCTATGCTGCAGGCCCAAAGGAAAGGAAGGGTTACACATGTAATTTACCTAAGTGTGAAAGGTGTCAAAGTCATCATAATCCCGGTCGTTGCCCTACTCCATGCGGAAATTGTAAGAAGGTGGGTCACCAAACCAAAGAATGCAAGCTTCCAACTATGATGGAAAATCAGAAACCGCAAGTGACATGTTTTGGATGTGGAGAGAGGGGATACTACAAGGGGGACTGTCCTAAATGGAAGAATCAAGGGAACAGGAACCAAGGTGGAATGGCACAAGGAAAAGCTTATGTTATGGGAGGAGGATAAGCCAGGAGGACCCGAATGTTGTCACGGCACGCGTTCTTATCAATAATCGTTATGCATCGCTTTTATTTGATTCGGGAGCCGATAAAAGCTTTGTGTCCACTATATTTGCACCCTTACTCAATATCGAACCAACCACACTAGACACTCCTTACTATATTGAATTAGCTAACGGTAAATTAGTTGGCTCCGACACCATTGTCCGTGGTTGCACTCTCAATTTCCTAAATCATCCATTCAATATAGACCTTATGCCCGTAGAACTTGGAAGTTTTGACGTCATTATCGGCATGGATTGGTTATCCAAGTATCGTGCAAGAATCATTTGTGATGAAAAAGTTGTTCATCTTCCTTACAACGGCGAAACCATGATCATTCGTGGAGAACGAAGTGGAACTAGACTCAGTATTATATCATGCATCAAAACCGAGAAGTACATAAAGAAGGGTTTTTATGCTTTCTTAGAAAATGTAACAGAAAAGAAGTCGGAAAAGAAGCGACTTGAAGATGTACCGATTGTTCGGGAATTTCCTGAAGTCTTTCCCGAATACTTACCAGAACTTCCACCTACACGCCAAGTAGAATTTCAGATTGACTTAGTGCCAGGAGCTGCACCAGTTGCACGAGCACCTTACCGACTAGCACCATCAGAGATGCAGGAGTTGTCTAATCAGTTCCAAGAACTTTTAGACAAAGGATTCATTAGACCTAGTTCCTCGCCTTGGGGAGCACCAGTCTTGTTTTTGAAGAATAAAGATGGATCTTTCAGAATGTGTATATATTATAGAGAGCTGAACAAGTTAACTGTGAAGAACCGTTACCCACTTCCCAGGATCGACGATCTGTTGCAAGGCTCTAGTCTTTACTCAAAGATCGACCTGAGGTCAGAATACCATCAACTTAGAGTTCGGGAGGAGGATATCCCGAAAACAGCATTTAGAACTCGCTATGGTCATTATGAGTTTCAAGTAATGTCGTTCGGATTAACCAACGCACCTGCGGTATTCATGGATCTCATGAATAGGGTGTGCAAACCGTATTTGGGTAAGTTTGTAATAGTATTTATTGACGACATATTGATTTACTCGAAGAACAAAGAAGAGCACGAAGGCGCCTCGAATGATCTTAGGACTACTCGAAGGAGAGATTGTATGCCAAATTTTTGAAGTGTGATTTTTGGAACCAAAAAGTACAATTTCTTGGTCATGTCATTGATAGTCAAGGATTACAGGTTGACCCTACAAAGATCAAGACTGTAAGAGATTGGGCTACCCCAACAAATCCTACAGAGATCCGTCAATTTTTAGGACTTGTCGGATATTACCGAAGATTCATTGAAGGTTTTTCTAAGATAGCTAAAGCTTTGACCAAGTTGACACAGAAGAACCAAAAGTACGAGTGGGGAAAGAAACAACTATCTGCTTTTCAGTTATTGAAGCAAAAGCTTTGCAGTGCGCCAATTTTGGCACTACCCGAAGGAATCAAAAACTTCATTGTATACTGCGATGCTTCACATAAAGGACTTGGAGCTGTGTTAATGCAGAACAAGAAAGTGATAGCTTATGCTTCTTGACAACTTAAGGTTCATGAGAAGAATTACACCACTCATGATCTTGAGTTGGGAGCTGTAGTTTTTGCACTCAAGATTTGGAGGCACTACCTCTACGGTACTAAGTGTACAGTGTTTACAGACCACAAGAGTTTATAATATATACTTGACCAGAAGGAACTTAACATGTGGCAACGTCGTTGGTTGAAATTACTTAGCGATTACGATTGTAAAATTAAATATCACCTGGGGAAAGCCAATGTCGTGGCAGATGCTCTTAGCCGGAACGAAGACATAAGACTTTGAGAGTCGGATCATTAGGAATGACGATTAGTTCACCTCTACCATCAAAAATTCTCGAGGCTCGGATCGAGGCACTCGAGGAGGAAAATCGACCAAGTGAAAACTTTATGGTATGCAGAGAATTCAAATGGCTTTGTAAAGAGATCGGACGGAGTATTATGCTTCAAGGATAGAATTTGGGTACCACTTACGGCGGGATACGAGTTGATTATGCATGAGTCACACAAGTCAGTATTCTATTCATCCGAGTTACGATAAGATGTATCGGGATCTCGAAGCTTTATTGGTGGCGAATATGAAAGCGAGAATTGCCACGTATGTTAGCAAATGCCTTACTTGCTCTAACATAAAGTGAATACCGAAACCTTGAGGATTACTTGACTGAAATTCCCAATGGAAGGGGCGCATTACAATGGATTTCATCACTAAACTCCCTAAGACATTAGGCGGTTACGACACTATTTGGGTAATCGTTGATCGTCTTACCAAATCAGCCCATTTCATACCAATCAGAGAGACTTACTCCATGGAACAACTTACTAGACTTTATGTCAAGGAAATAGTCTCAAGGCACGGTGCACCAATCTCCATCATTTCCGACAGAGATAGTCGATTCACCTCAAATTTCTGGAAATCATTACAAGATGCATTTGGAACCCGATTAGAGATGAGCACTGCCTATCATCCTCAGACCGATGGTCAGAGCGAAAGAATGATTCAGACATTAGAAGATATGCTCAGAGCATGTGTGATTGATTTTGGAAATGGTTGGGCTAACCATTTGCCATGGATCAATTCTCTTACAATAATAGTTATCACACCGACATAAAAGCGGCACCATTCGAGGCACTCTATGGTCGAAAGTCTTGATCACCGTCTGTTGGGCGGGTTGGTGATGCACAACTCATCGGTCGGACATGGTTCGTGAAACCACGAAAAGATAATTCGGATCCGAGATAGACTCAACCGCGGCCGAAAGACGGAAGAGTTCTGTTGACGTCGGACGCAAACCATTAGAATTTTAAGTTGGCGACAAGGTTATGTTGAAAGTATCGCCTTGGAAAGGCGTGATAAGATCGAAAACGCAGGAAGTTGAACCCGGGTACATTGGGCCATTTAAAATTTTGAAGAGAGTCGTACAGTAGCATATCGACTCGAGATTCCGTCGAACTCATCCATGTACATAACACATTTCACGTTTCAAACCTCGAAAGTGTCTTTCGGATGAATCACTCGTAATTCCATTAGAAGAAATTCAACTCGACGATAAACTCAATTTCGTGGAGGAACCAGCAGAAATCGTGGACCGAGGGGTCAAACAGTTGAAGCAAAGTCGAATTCCTATCGTGAAAGTTCGCTGGAATTCTCGAAGAGGTCCCGAGTTTACTTGGGAATGGGAAGACCACATGCGACTCAAATATCCTTACCTTTTCACAAATAACACCGTAGAAACCAACATGAACTAAATTCAGGGACTGAATTCCTTTTTGGCTGGGCGAATGTGACAAATCGTAATTTCAGGTCATTTCTCAAATTTACTATTCATCTCGGGAATTTACTATTCACATATTACTATTCATCATTTTACTATTCATCGTTTTTGAAGTCAGTTTGCGACTTTGAGAGGTTATTTTAAAATTTTACTATTCACGAAACACTATTAATTCTCGGAGAAAATCACTATTCATTATTCACTATTCATCATTTTAGTAAACTAGGTTTGAGTATCAAATCAGCGTAACCGTAAGGGTTTAGTCACGTATTCATGAAACATCGAGAACATTATATATAGACTAGAGTTAGTCTACATATCATCGATAACATCATTTTCATATTAGTTCATGCATGGGTTTGCATATTTCATTAACGATATTTATTTATTAAATAAACGCTATCGCACGATCATTTATTTTGAATAATTGATCCGACACTTCCGACAATTGTCCCGATATATTTTTATACTCATTTTAAGACTATAAAATTATATTATTAGTTTACCGATGTTTTGGATTTATTTTGGTATATAAATTGTTATATATATATATATATATATATATATATATATATATATATATATATATATATATATTACAACGGTTTTCGTAAATTCTATTCGATAATTATTTATTCACTCAATACTTGCGAAATGTATTTTTATAATTTTTATGACTTTGATATATTTTATTTTGTTCCGTTAAAATCGATTTCTAGTTAACGCTACACTAAATAATTAATTACATGTACAAAATATACCTTATACTTAACTTTAAATACCATTAGTCATCAAAAATACACCACCTATTTTCCCATTATGCCCTTGCCGACCACCACCCCCCCCCCTTAGTCATCCATTTCACTAAAAATCTTGACTAGATATGTACACATGCTCATTTGTAGGCTAGATATTTGTAACATACTAATATTATACTAATCTAAAATACATACATACACATATCAAAAGGTGAAAAATGCAAGAAACCCTCTCCTTTCTTTGTTGAGGATCGGCCAAGCAAGAACAAGAGGAAGAAACCAAAGATTTTTCAAGATCAAGTGATTACACAACTCTAGTATACTTCTATATTAGGTTTTTGAAATAAAAACCAAGAAGTAATTAAGTACCTTGTTACTTTAAACCTCATCATACTACTAGTAAGCTTCTCATAATTTTTACTACTCTTTTATAATCATACTTGATCTATTTTATTATGCTAGTACAAAAATATGCAAGTATTATATGTATTCATACCACTTTTTACTTGTTTTTCTACTTATAATGAGTATTAACTATCTTATAATTATTCCCATGAAACCTATCATTTTTGGAGAAGTTTAGGAACCCGTGACACCCTAAGAAGGTGTATGGTAGGTTTAAAATAGTTTTGGTGTTGATTGGAAGGGTTTAGTACAAGCTTTGAACTAGAAAAATCATTTTCGACAACAAATAATTGAGGTCTGTCCATTTTTATAAAATCTGGAAATTTCAGCAGGTCATGGATTATTTTGGTTTATATTTTCAGAAAATAGACTTTAAAACGAAACCGTGGTCGCTTGAACGGGTTAAAACGGGTTTATAACGAAAAAGATACCTTAATTTCAAGTTTAGCGACGAAAACTAATTTTCTGAAATAATGTAAGCTGTCAAGGATTTTTCAAGGGGCAAAATCGAGGTTTAAACATAATCTAAATGAGTCGATTTATCAAAAATATATTAGTATACATTAACACGAAACCGAGGATATATAAATCGTAGAAAACGGACCTATAACGCTCAAGATATACTTATTTGAATTACGACGATTACAACTATTTTTCTTCAACACTAACACTTTATATATTCACTATTTTGCGACTAAGCTTCGCAAGGTTACTTAGTCACTTTCATGAATTGTCAAAGTATATTATTTTGCGGCGAAAAACTATAAATTCTTGTTCTATTTTTAAACGAATAACATGGGATGTTGTTTCAACATAGATAAGCGTAGAGTATTTTATAACTTGACAAGACGTTATAAACTTATTTTTCGACGATAAACTTTATTTTCAAATGCACAAGTGGTATGGATATCATATGAGTTTGCATGCATAACATTATATAATGACTTATATTAGGTTATATCATTCATAATAGGTTGCAGTTAGAGATTGCGCCTCATTTCAGTGTACCACTTTTGCCATCATAATCATTGGATCAAGTGAGTTTTCATAGCCCCGTTTTTCAAGTTTATATTTCATTTCAAACCTACGGGGGAGAATACATTGCACATCATTTTATTACGAGCCCAAGTATATCAAATTCATTTACATTGCTTAAGTTACCTCATTGCCAATTGAATGTCCCCATTTCATTATCATGAACCGTTAATTACGGAGTGGCGAGGGTGAGTGAATAGATCTATTGAGGTGACTCCTCCATCCGGGTTGGTGGTTCCAACGGTCAAGCGAATGCATTTCATTTAATATCGAATGAGAGTTGTTTGGCAAACACTGCTTGGGCGAACATCATGATCGGTCTAGCTTCGTGTCATATGCTTATAGCAATTGTATCATTTTTATGTGACATATTTGTCATACATGACTTATACTTGTGGTAGTCGTATAAAACATTTTCACAAACCTATGATTTCTCACCAACATTATTGTTGACCGTTTTAGCAATGTATTTTCAGGTATCTAAGGCATATACTTCATGGCATGCATAAGGACTTATCATAGAGTCGCGGTGACGACGCGTCTCACTTGTATATTATGACACTTTTAAAACATCGTTTGGTTTATAACAAACTTATTTCCGCAAACGTTGACTACCTTTTGGGACCTATCTTTTGTAACTCTGAATGCTTTAATATATATCAAACGATTTGTTTTTAAAGCGGCACTTTAGGTCGTTCAATATAATCATAATGTGATGCTATGGCGGTCATCCCCGAATTTCATTCCACGCAAAATGTAATTTGGGGTGTGACGGTATACATGATCTCTGACCCGTAGGGGCGTGTTTGTAAAGAACTATAAATACCCTCTACCTCCCAAAGTAGAGGGTGGAGCTTCATAATATATCATTTTACTTTCTATCACTATAAGTTCCCATCCTCTCACTTTCTCCATATAAACCTATCCATATTCGATCCATAAGCTTTGTGGTGTGTGTGTTTATGATAACCAATAACTAACAATTGGTATCAAGAGCCATGGTTTGATCATTTACTTCGTGTGTTCTCGGATTTATGATTGGTTATTCTTGGTTTATGGTTCGAAAGGGCTTTAAGACATTTTCACTATTTTGATTTTATTTAGTGGTTAAGTTTGTTATTTGGTTGTACTTTTGTATTTAGGTTTATTATACTAGCTTAGTTTTGGGTTTGGAAGGCTTGTTTCATCTTGTTTGTGGTGTTTTTTTATTGAAAACACAAGGTTTTAAGTAGTGTTCTTCGTTGCGTTTTATCCCTTCTGAGGTGTGTAGTATATGTTCTAGGCTGCGATTTGTGTGTTGTTCACTGCATTTTGTCTTGATCTTGGTTGAGACTTGTTATATTTTGGCTTGCGATTTGGTATAGTTCTGTTGCGATTTGACTGATTCAGGTTGTAGTTTGAGGCTATTGTGTTGCAATTTGATTAAATCTGTTGCGTTTTGTACTAAAGGACAAGGATTACGTTTTGAAAACTGGAAAAAGGACAAAAAGGACGTTAGTTCTTGTACTTGAGTGAAAGCGACCTACGATTTGTGTCCTGCGACTTGTCTCTGCGTTTTGTCAATAATGCGATTTGTGTTCCTGCGTTTTGAAAGTTGCGGTTTGGTTATTCTGTGATTTGTCTCTACGTTTTGTCAAGTGTTGTGGTTTGTGTTCTTGCATTTTGGTATCTCTGTGACTTGACAGGTGCTGCGATTTGTATCTTTGCGACTTGACAAGTGTTGAGGTTTGTACATCTGTGATTTATCTAGTACTGCGATTTGTGTGTTGCGACTTGTGATTTGCAATTTGTCTCTTGAGATTTGACCCTTGAAATTTGAGTTCTACGGTTTCTTTTTGATTTTGTAAAATCCCGCGAAAGATTCAATTTCTCGATTAAATCAAAGAGTTGTAAAATCCCAGTGTATTTAGAAATCATGTCTACTGTTTTAGATGACGTTCAAGCTTGTGGGTTCGATACCCGCCCTCCTATGCTGGATAGAACTGATTATGACTCTTGGTCATAGAGAATCCGATTATATTGCTTGGGCAAAGAGAATGGTCTTAACATCCTTCAGTCAATTGATGAAGGACCCTTCCAAATTGGCACCACCAGAGATCAACTTGAAACTGGTGAAGATGGAAGTGTCACTCTGGGTATGGATAGACCAAGGAGTTTTGATGATCTCAATGAGAAGGAGAAAAAAAAGATATGATGCTGATATTAGAGCTTCAAACATCATACTTCAAGGTCTACTCAAGGACATCTACAAGCTGATTAATCATAACACTTAGGCCAAAGCAGTTTGGGACAATGTCAAGATGCTTCTCTCTGGCTCAGAACTGACTAAGGAAGATCGAGAGTCACAACTGTATGATGACTTTGAGAACTTCAAGATAAACCCAGGGGAGAGCATTACAGAATATCATGTGAGGTTTCACAAACTTGTGAATGATATGAGAAATATCAATATGACTATGCCAAATATCCAACTCAATTCCAAGTTCGTAAACAACATGAACCCGGAGTGGAACAGGTTTGTTACCGCAGTGAAGCTAAACAAAGGATTGAGGAACACTAACTATGAGCAGTTGTATGCCTACTTACTTCAACATGAGAAACATGCTACTTTTGACCGTTTGATCATGGAAAAATTCAATTCAACTACAACAACAGGCACAACAAACGACTCAGTTGCATTTGTTTCTAATGTGAAGCTAAACACTCGAACATCACAAGTCATACCATCCTCTCAGAATCATTATCAGATTACCATACCAGACTCAGGATTTACCCCAACAGACATGTTGATTGAAAACCTCTCGAACTAAGTTGCTCTATTGGTTCAACAATAAAGAACCTCACTTCCCCAAACCAACAACCAACTTAGGGCCTCATCTAACCTACACAATCAAGCTACAGTAGAAGATGGAAGGGTTGTGGTACATAATGTGCAAGGAAGACAAAATGTGAATCCAAGGAATGTTGCACGGGGAAATGTTGCAGCTGGTTACGTGGGGGCTCAAAATAGAGGAAGGATTATAGTTCAGGGTCAAGGCAAACCAGTTAAGTGTTACAACTGTGGAGGTGAGGGACATACTGCTAGGAAATGCACTCAACCTAAGCGTCCACAAAATGTTGAGTACTTCAGGGATAAGATGTTGCTGATGCATGCTCAAGATAGTGGAGCAGTGTTAGATGAGGATGAGTTGTTGTTTCTTGTTGATGGTAATGCCAAAACATTTGATGTTGACGTGGATGAACAACCAGTATATAATTTGGCACAAAACAATCCCAATGTCTTCCAGGTTGCTGACTGTGATGCCTTTGACTCCAATGTTGATGATGAACCAACGGCACAGACTATTTTCATCGCTAATATTTCTCCCATGGTCTCATCACCTCAACAAGTTGGTCCCTCCAATGCTTCTGTCATATCAGAGGTACTAAAGCTATATGATATGGTTGATAAGCAAAAGATTCCTAACAAAGTACAACCAACAGAAGTCGTTGAATCAGATATTGTAAATATGGGAAATAGCAATGTTATCCCATATGAGCAATATGTGAAGCACGATGAAAGTTCTGTTGTACCAAGTGATGCATCTTCTGCCATTAATGATGAATATGTGTTTAATGAGTACACTGAATATGTGTCTGATGACTCCATGACCACTAAGCTAAATATATATAAGGATCAAGTTGTCATCTATGAACAGCATGCTAAATTTGAGGTGACAGCGTGAGGTGAAATGGATAGCCAAATGCGTACATTGATCACTAAATGTAATTTAAGGGAAGAAACATTAAAACAAGAGTTAAATTTCTTACAAGAGAAACTTAATCAAACTATTAAGCAAAAACAGGAAATCCAAGAAAATGTAAAAACGCTTAACATGAATTCAAAGAAAAGGAATCCAAACTCCTAAATGATTTTTCCAACCTTAAACCTTTAAAGAACAAACTTGAAAACAAGTTGCACGTACAATGAAACACCATTCAGACTGCTCACATGATTACAAATTACAAAATTTTAAGTGATAAACACAACGAAAACCTTGTAGAAGACCCAAATCCTGTGTATCTTAAGAAAGCCAAAAAGGCTCAAGAGGTGATTTATGATGGTAGAGAGATTCTTAAGCCCAAACAAAAGCCAACTTGTGTACAGAACACTGAAGAGGACATAGAGTTAGAAAATGCCTCTAGAGAGAAAATGGATAAGAAATTGAAGGAACCTAATTGTGTGAAGAATAGATTAATTGTTCAAAACTTCCAATTATTCTAAGGAAAACTTCTTAGCCACGTTTAAACCACAGACTCAATTAACCCCTGAACAAGTGTTTTGGAAGTTAGATATGGATAAGAGAAAGGCCGAAGAACTTGTTGTAAATAATCATCCCCTTAGGAAATTGCACAGACTACGATGTATCCTCCCAATACACCGATGCATTTAGTGCCTAGAACTCTTCCTACACAATGCAAAACCTTAATTAGCATATCGTGATTTACCAACTATTTGCTTGATTTCGATAAAACATGTAAGAAGAGAATCACACCAACGGGTATTCTTGAAGGGAAAGGGTTTGAAGAAACAAAGAGTGTTATCTTCTGCGATTATTCCATTCTTTAAACAATTAAAAGAACAATTCGAGGGTATTCAAAGGCCTTAGATAATCAAGTTAAAGAAATGAAAAGATGTTTAATGAAATGGAAAACGAGGCAAGAAATAATGCATATGAGCTTAGAAGCAATGAGATTGAGAGAAAGAATATTCACATCCTTAATGAGAATTTGATTACCATATGCATTGCCCAGGATGTGTTTTATATTGTCACTAATTATGCCATAACCGCTTCTCAATTTCATGATTTATTAGTTGCATTTAAAGTTTCCCAAGATCGTGTCAATGAGCTTGAGACCGAGAATTTAAAATTGTATGAAAAAATCCAAAAGGATGATCATGATAACATGATCAGGCATTTTTCTAAATTAGAAGTTGAATATCTTGATTTGCAATTAAAATATCAACATCTTGAAGAAAGAATCAAAACCTCAAATGCCAAGACATCTTCGGATGCTCCTGAGTTTGATGCATATTTTGAAATAAGCACACGTGATGAACAGATTCAAGCTCACTGCAACACGATCCGAAAGTTGAAAGCTCAAATTTCCTAATTGAAGGGAAAGAGGAGTGAAGTGATTGGCACTCAGATACCTCCGCCTTTAGATTCTCATAATTTCCAACTTCAAAACATCATCAATAAATTGCAACAAGAAAATGAATGTTTTCAAGTTGAAAATTCAAAGTTTAAATTGCAATACAAAGAGTTATATGATTCAGTTAAGGTCAATCATGATAAACACATTGAAAAAGTAACTTCTTTTCTTAACGAGATTGAGAATCTAAAGCGTCAGGTAAAAGGGAAATTGTCGATTCCCACGTGCAAATATGTTGTTCAAAGGTTTCTACTTGTAATAATTATGCCATTGATGTGTTGTATATTCCCCATCCCCTTAGGAATAATGAACTTGCATATCAAGCATATCTATCGTACCTTAAGGATAGTTTAGAGAGTCTTCGTGAGATCGTAGAAGATGATAGAATAGAAAAACCACTTGATAGTGTTGTTGTCTATGCCTGCATAGATGCCAAACGATCTTAGAAAATCTTAGAATATGTCATTGCCACATGTCCTAAAACTGGTACTAGGCGAGATAGAATAGCTGCACCCATTTCAATGCCTAAAGACAAGCATGTTACCTTTGATGTACCACCTAAAGTCTCAGAGCACAGCACTTCTAGGCTAGAAATGCAAAAATTAGTGAAACAAGCTAATATTCTCGGCGTTCCTTCTACAGGAGTAAGCAGTGACATCAAGGATAGCGGGTCAAAGCCTTCAGGCAATACAAAGTAAGATAGGTGTTGGGAATTATATTTGAGTTGATTATGACAAAATATGAAAGATGAAGGACTTATGAAGATAAAGAAAGACAATGGACCTCCTTGTTAAAGAAGAATTTATTATTTAGTCCCTAGTAGTATTTTGTAACCCTAGACTCTCTAGTTTATAAAGAGAGGCAGGGAATTAGGTTTAGTGTGTGTCAAGATGTGAACACCATTAGTAAAGGGGTGTGTGTGTAACCTAGGCGTAGTGTATAAACGTCTTGAGATAGTTAGTTAGTAGTCGATTAGTATTATAGTGATTAGTAGTGTAGAGATGATGACGAGGAACCTTTAGCAATAACAATGATGTTTCGTTTATCATTGTGCATACTATTATCGTTGTTATTGTTATCCCTAGAGCTCATAAGCGATCTTTAACAATTGGTATCGAGCGGGGGCTCGGATCTAGGCATATACAAGGTTTATTTGTCAAAGAAAGCAAAAAGAAAAGAAAATTTCGATTTGGTTTCAATTTCGCAACTTTTGCGGTGGTCATTTTCAAGCAATGATATCTCGATCGTTAACTGTTGGATCGGGACGAAATTTTTGCTGGAGGTTCTATATATATCAAAGAAGATTTTCACCGGAGGGATCTTCAATTGGAGCTTTTATTCGTGAGATATAGGCTGTCAAAAACTGCTGCAGAAAAAGGTATACTTTTTTGAATTGTAGGGTTTTTAAAGAGTTTCACATGTGGGAGCTCGTGTTATCTGGGATTAAAAGGTTGTTTTGAAGTCGTGTTCATGATGAGAATATTTTTCATGCTTTTGTGAATGTGTATGATCGTTTTTTGGTAATTTTAGGGTTTTAGCCACTTTAAAGTGTTGTCTTATTAATAGCAGCAGGTTAGCAGTTGTTACTAATTTTAGGCTCAAAATAAGGTTAGTACTGGTCATGTTTATTAGTACTGCTAGCTTTGGAAAGTTTGTACTGCTTTCAATCCGATTAAGTGCTGCAGCGCTTTATGGTTAGTACTGGTTGTTGATCATTAGTACTATTCGCAATAAGTTAATTTTGCTCGTTTCATGTTAATACTGGCAGCTTGGGAAGTTAGTATTGTTCACGTACAAGTTAATACGGGTAGTTGTAAACGTTAGTATTGCTTCTGATTATTAATACTGGTAGTACATAGGAGTTAATATTGTTCATGCTAAGTTAATACTGTCAGTGAAATTATATGCGACGACTGTGAGAATAGGAGGTTTAATGGCTCGTTCTTATTCGCTTCATTGATTACGAAGAAAGGTTTTTATCATCTATTTGACGATGAAGTGGAACTACTTGGATACGTGTTTTATCATACCTTTTTGTATGAGGTAACTTATTTGTGCGTTCATGTTGTGGCTAAGACTAGGTAAATCTAGCAAGTAGATTTTGCTATCACTTAAAGGAGTTATATTGTAGTGCTCAGTGTCTCATTGAAGATGAGGATTTTATCAAAAGATCAAGGTCTACCCATATATCATCAGGTGTGAGTTCATAGTCACGTGGTTAGTACTTAGTTTTGGATGTTTTACTTCAGCATCAACTTGGTTATACTTAGTTTTCTTCATTAGTAATCATTACATGAAGCCTACAGATTTGAAGAATCAAGAAGATGGTTAACATATGGGTTTCAGGGGAAGCTTATTGTTAAATGTTTAACCATCTATATGCATCATTCGAGGGGAAGGTTATTACTACTACTTGTTGGTATTTGTACTATTGGTTTAAATTTCTTTTGCCTTAATTTCATTTCTAGTGCAAAAAACTTCATGGAGGGTATCTTGAGGCATTAGAAGGATGGATTAGTCGTATGATATTGGTTCGTGGTTTTGAAGATCAAAGTTTCTTCTACTTAGCTTCTCATAGTGGATTATGACAAAAAAGGGAAGAAAGGCGATAAAGACGGTTTGCAACTTGAAGATCCTTTGTGATATTGCATGTTTAAGGGGAAGTTCATTTATCTTTCATGACATCTTAACTTCAGGGGAAGTTTGTGCTTATTTGGTTTTGTCATTATCAACTAGGGAAAGATTGTTGGGAAATATACTTGAGTTGATTATGACAAAATATGAAAGATGAAGGACTTATGAAGACAAAGAAAGACAAGGGACCTACTTGTTAAAGAAGACTTTATTATTTAGTCCTTAGTAGTATTTTGTAACCCTAGACTCTCTAGTTTATAAAGAGGTAGGGAATTAGGTTTAGTGTGTGTCAAGATGTGAACACCATTAGTACGGTGTGTGTGTGTAACCTAGGCGTAGTGTATAAACGCCTAGGGACAGATAGTTAGTAGTCGATTAGTATTATAGTGATTAGTAGTGTAGAGATGATGATGAGGAACCTTTAGCAATGATAATGATGTTTCGTTTATCCGTTGTGCATTCTATTATCGTTGTTATTGTTATCCCTAGGAGCTCATAAACAATCTTTAACACCCTTTGTGTAAGAACAATGACAAGGTCAAAATTTTTAACAGGAGTAAAAAATTTCGTAGGGTGACCGCAAAATGGTCGGTAGGGTAATCGAAATCGGCTTGTGCGATAATAGCGGCACGGCTTAATATCTCATGAGGAGGTAGCAAAGATAACTGATATTCTTGAGAAATGAATGAAGGATTTGGCGTCAGCCCCAAGGATCGCGGTTCAAGTTACTCCCTAAAGTCTTAAGGTTTCTGTCAAGACCGACAGAATCTCCGTCGAAAGGAGAGTTAAGCAAATTCAGAGTACGACTTTGAAGGAGAGTATTAATCACTACCAGCAACCAATCGATTGACACAGTAGTGCACTTAATAGTTAACGAAAAATGGTACAACATTCGAAACCTAAGTCATAATTTCCAAAAGAAATTCGACTACCAATCGATATAAAATCAAATTCCAGGTACGAGTGAACATCGACGGTTCCAAACGGTTACGCTAAAAGCATACACATCGATAGATTGTAAGGCACTATAGAAATTTGATGTAAATTACAATCGTCGATAGAACAACATCGCTAGAGTATAAAGCTTGGGGTAGAGGCGTTTGTAACAATACCAAAAATAGAATAATGCTAAGGGAATAAGCGAATCAAATTTACAACTAGACCCAAGATCGCAGAATCTAGCAAACCAAATTCAAACGTAGCCGAGACCAATTCAAAACACTCAATATGTGTAACACCCCCAAAATTTCATAGCGGAAGCGTTCGGGTCATGGGGTGCTACTAAATCAATATACACAACACAAGGTAATAAAGAATGGAAATTCTATTCCATTTTCAAAATATAGATTAATTTAAGAAATAGTTTTACAACATTGTTTCAAAGTGCGGAAGTAAAGCCCATAAAAATATATGTTGTCCCATTAAAAGTTGTATTAAAATGTTTGGAAACACTTGGATGCCGTCTTCAACGAATGCCTTTGCCATTGCCCCGCCAAGTAAACACGAGAAAAACATGCTAAAATGTCAACACAAAGGTTGGTGAGTTCATAGGTTTAAGTAATCAAGTTTTCAAGTTGGACCACGCTTGCACATATAGCATCTCCGTGAATGACACTATATGCAAAAGGCTATTACGCTAGTACCAAGTTCATGCGACGAAACTACGACGGTGTGCATGCATCTAGAAGCATGATAAATAAAAGCCCGGCAAGTGTATTTCAACACTCAATCAATACGATATGATATACATACGGCGTTTGCCTATCCGGTCAAACTCGAGCGAGTGTCATCCCAATAGATCTATCCATAACAATCGCCCTCCCTAAAGGGAACTAACGGTAGCATAGTTGGGATTCAAGGTTGTTTCACGTAATAGTGTTTTCGGTTTGGTCCGAAAAGAGTTTTGCATGTTTCTCACCCATAGTTTTATAAAACAAGTAATAAGAGTAAATATGGGGCTATAAACTCACCTCAGCGGTTTGGTGAATAAGGCACACAGATTAAGTAACAAGTAGCTCCAACAAGCAACCTAAATAAGTGCGTCAAATCTCGGTTTGATTCCTTGCTAAATAAAGTCTACCTACTTTATTTAATTTACATGTTGTGTTGTTGTTGTCGTTGTTGTGTTGTCGTTAAGTTTTGAAGGTATTAATTTCAAAATAGTATAATTCGGCTAGTAAGTATTGGTTTAAAATGACATTGAAAAGAGTATATTTCGGCTATAAAAAGAAATACTATATTGATTGGTTTGGAAAATTTTGCTAAAATAACGTAATAGTATAGTTAATTTGTTCTAGTTGTCAAAAGTACGCATATGTATATAGGTTTTTAACGATGGCTTTCACAAAAATACATGTCTTGTTTTATAAAAGATATCGAAGTAATATTTATCTTGAAAGTTTTACATATAGTTGATGTATATATATATGTATGTGCAAGTTTAATAAAAATCTTTCGTCGGTTTTTAATATGTCATTTATATATACTAGAGTCAATATTTTATTGAAAACTATATTATAGATTTTTATTTATCAAAAAGGTTCCTAGTATAAAATTTTCCCATTTATTTCCTTAGTTGTGACATATGTATAAAAGTGTTGCAAATTTTATATCGAGTCGAGATTTACGGATAAATGAGTTGGATGAGACAAAATTAAGTCGAGGAGAACTCGAGTTTGTGTTCGACTAAACGCGCTTTGGTAGTTATTTAAAACCAACTGGACACAGGATGATTCGGGTGACCGGTTTTCATATAAACCAAACGGACCAAACAATATCTTGAGTGGGTCGTGGCCCAACTCAAACCAAACGTGCCAGTTGGGTGATACAACAAAAGCGGAAGGAGAATTGACCTTGGAACATACAAAATAATTAGGAGAACACTTAATATATGATAGTAGTGTCTTGACTTTGGACACGGAATGGTAACAAGGTACAAAGATTTTGAGTTTTTCGGATATAAGCACCAAAGTTCTTTACTCAAATTTTGGATTGATGACAATCACGGTATCAAGGGCAAGGGTTCTAATATAAAGCGTATCCTCGTGAGTTGGAGACTCACGTCGAGGCCAGAGGTCTATGAACATCAAATGGCAATTAGTTCTTGCGAGATACTCGCGAGTCTAAACTATTCCTAGTTTGGGCTCTAGCACAAGCAGTACCCCAATGTTATGATAACAAGAGGGCCTACCTTTGAGTCAAAGACTCACTCAAACGTTACAACATGTGCCCAATACTAATCCTAACAACAGTGTCGAGCCTTTTCAAAATAAGCGAAAACCGAGAATAAGCCTAACATGATAACCTATGTTGAAAATCAAAATGGCGCATTGCGAAAGCTAAACTCGGGCCAAAGACCAAATAAGTTATTAGGCGAACAATCATTTATTTGATATCGAATTAAGCGATAGCAATTCTCGACGACAAGCCGTTTATCACATTACTTTTATAAGTTTGATTTTCTTTTTAGTGTTTAGAGTTAACGACAACAACGACAACATAACAAAGTTAAAACAACAATTCTATCCATCAATAATTTCTATTCGACATGTAAATAAAAAAAATATAATTTCAAAAAATAATTTACAGGTACACGAAAATAATAACAACTGGATATGTTTCTTACAATCAATCTTGTGGGTCGAGTAGGATTTATGAACGAACACCGAGAGCACCAATTGGAGAGACCCGAGACAAATTAGAACAATTAACCACTTGGGAAACCTTCCTTATGCATCAAATAACAAAACCCCTAACCTAATTTTAAAAACCCCTTTGATTCTATGAACCCTAATTTTTGAATTTTTGGTGAGATGAGGTGACGAAGCTGTGAAAACTTCGAACCTATAAATAGATGAAATGGAGGAGTGCTTGGACCACCACTTTTGGTCTTGAAGATGATAAGGATCCTCTTTTGAGTAGTCTACCCCACGAAGTGCATGCCTTCACGTGGCTTCTCTGTCTTCGTCTTCAGCCGCGACTATAGAGACAAGAAAAAGGAGGGGACCTTGATTCTTTTGTCGACATCTTCATGGGAAAAGCCAAGAGAGTGATTCATTTTCGTTTATGGTTGTCCTTAGAGGTGAGAAGGTTGTTTGAAAGGTTTACCATTTTTGGAAGAGGATGAAGGGCGTGTCTTGGATGGTTAGAGGGAGAGCGAATGGGAGGAGGTGAGGAGCGGGTGGGCGTGAGTTTTCGGGAAGGCAGAAAAGAGGAAGAGATAAGGGTTATGTGGGATAGTTTAGTTTTATTTATTTTGTCTTGTTATTATCTGTATAAATTGTCTGCGTATGTTGTCGGGTCTTGGCGTAAGCGTACTCTTCGGGTGTCCGAAAAATATAAAAATTATATTTTCGTAAGCGTCTTCGAAAGACTGACATAACCATTACGTCGTTGGTATTGTTAGCTCGCTTTTATATTTTAGCCGTAACGGGTCGTGATTATAGATCGAAACGTAAGAAAAGAAAGAAAAAAAAATATAGTCGCGAAAAATCAGTAGGGAAATTTACGAGTGGTTACAATAAGCTCGATGGGCTGATTGCAACTTTACGCAACCCAAATGCAAGCTTGTGACCAATCGAGTCTAGCTCGACCCATTGTGAAACAAGATCAGACGGTTCCAACGATTTCAAAAGTAATCAGAAGTCATATCATGACTAAACGGCGATAAAGAGCGTTCCATACAATAGGAAGAATATCGCGATAAACAAGTATTGTGATGCAGTGTGTTGTGTGTGAAGGTAAACTTTTATAATTTTCCATGCTCACATACACACACCAAAAACTTTACCATTCTTCGAAATCAAACCAAAAACCAACCGGACATAACACTATTATAACTACCCCCAGTATAGCAAAATTCACCTCTGAGTTGGACATAGGTGATTAGGCGATGTCCCGCTGTGCCTGGCTGAATATAGGTGATTAGTTTATATTCACCCGATGTTCAATGAATTTTGAAATAATCGACTTAGTTACGCTTAGCACCATATCCTTCATTTCCAAAAGACCAAAACAATCATCCACACTCGAGGATGAGCGATGAGATTGCGTGAAAGAGGCGTGGCGCTACAACAAGTACGATCGTAAGTATAAGTATGTCGAAAATACTTATAGCGAGATAGCAAAAATAAGTAGATATACTCATCCAATAGTAAGGCACGCATCTCATCAAATACATTAGCAATCAAGGTCACAAGTGAGGCATCGACTTGGCGGGAAGGCACGTGTCGGTCATAGGATTAAGTTTTCATAAAAAATGGTTATAGTCTAGGTTTTGAAAATTTGCCCAGTTCTCTATAACCTAGGCTCTTATACCAACGGTAACATCCCCAAAAATCAGGTTTAGCGGAAGCATACAAGTCTTGGGTGCTACTAATTGGTATCACAACACAAGTATAGAATAACGGGTTTTTCTTAAGAAAACTCATTTATTCAATATAAATCAATATTTACAATCAATTTTAGTGCGGAAATACAGGCCCATAAGAAATAAGTGGTCCCTAAATACAAATATCAAAGTTGTCTATGACCATGCCATGCCATTGCCCAAGCGCCTCCAAAAGTAGACTATTGCCTCAATACATGAAAATACATGCTAAAAGTGTCAAAATGAGGTTGATGAGTTCATAGGTTTGCATAAAAGTATAACGAGTTCAAAAGAGCTTTTTGATCATTGTGGTGCCCACAATGTCGCGAAAACAAAGTTTACCTTTAAGCAAAATAGTAATGTGGACTACAAGGTTTTCAAGTGCAGATTATTTCTCATAAAAAGTCAAATTTAACAAGGCATACCACCTAAATTCACATTATCAATATATTTATCCGCAAAAATAACTCATAAACAACCTCTTGGACCATATCAAAATCAAACACTACAACGAATATAGTGTCACGCAAGCTTAACTATTGCGCAGGCTAAGTCATGAAACCAACACTAGATAGCACGGGCCGTGACTATCTCTAAACACACAAACAATCAACATGTTATACGTCCCCCAAATGAACCATGATGGTCGGACGGGGTGGCCATTCCCAATAGATCTATTCATAACACTCGCACCATCATGAGTCAGGATGTAACAATTCATAACAACCCTTGGGTTTCTAACCTTAACCTAGCATATAATAGCTCACAAAAACATTTCCAAGTCCAATCAAAATAGTTTTCAAGCACTTGTGTACACATAAAAACATATTTAAACCAAATCACGCATTTCATCAAACCAAGCAACAATCGTTTATTCAAACAATCAAACCTTTCATTTAGTAAAATCGAGCATGTATTCTCCCCCAAAACAATTCAAAAACAAGTAAAAGTAGGGGCCATGAACTCACCTCAAAGCCAAGCAATGCAAGAATCACAACTGGCATCAGTGAGCAAAGCACATCAGTCTCACAAGAAAAGCACAACGATACCCAAAAAGTACAAGCACAACGGTACTACATCGGCACAACCTAATAGTATTTCGCTATATCAGAATACGTCTAGCAAAGCAAAGTAACTTCTGAAAGACAACGTGTCTTAGTTTTCGTGGAATACTTGTATAAAAAGTTTCAAAAATTCATTATCAATATCTCTAAAAAGTTTAGTTTTAACATTTCGTGTGGTGATAAGAAAGCAAAGACTCTAAATACAACCCACGCAAAACGTATAACAAAATGCAACTCACACCAAACGTAACTCACACCAAAGCATAATATATATCCCAATATACTACGATGAATAGTCAAGAAGCATTGACCAAGACTCACGTCGAGAAGACGATGACAATAAAGAAGTCGAGGAAGTAACGACACATAATTTCATTAAGAAGTAAGTTAATTGGTAAGTTTCGGCATTTACCCAATAATCCCAAATGGTTTAGAAAACCATTTTAAATTCTGAAAGGAAAGCTATATGAGTTTTATAATAAAACAAAATACGTTTACGAGTTTATAATTTTGGAAAGGTTTTATAAATTTTGGCGTGTCGCGTCCATTTATATCACGTTCCCAAGTCATCGTGACTTTAGATAAACCAAGTTTGCAATTACAATATTTATAAATTTTATTTCGTTATCATTCGCGTAATTATTATCTTTGAGTTTATTGAGTATTTTGAGTCTAATATATTATACCGTTAATTCCAAAAATATCCAATAAATCCAATGTCCAATATCGTAAATCCAATAACGATCCAAATGTCCAATAAATGACCAAGTCCAAATCATAATCCATATACAAATCCCATTAAGTATCCTTAATATTCAAATTCAATCACAATCCCAATATAACCTGAAATGTACCAATAGTCACAAATGTCAAACAATACATTACGTTAGTCAAGCATTTGATAACCGAAACTATTATTACTAGTTAAGTGTACTAACATAACACTTTTTATAAAAATCAAACATACCTTTTATTTCTTATGTGTGGGCTAGAGGCCCACTAACAATTGAACACACTATATGTAATGGGCCTTGGCCCATTGAAATGCCAAACTTTGTTCTAAATAGGGCTTGACCCGGGATAACTAAACACCAACGCACCCGACTTGATGAATTTACTAATACTCATAAGTTGGAAAATAACCGCACATCGAGCGAACACAAATACCACGCCTCTTTAACATATTTTAACCATAATCTAAATGAACCACAACTTAGTTAAGTAAAACCAAAACTGTGTCGAGACTCAAAAATGACAACTCGAAAATGCTAGTTAGGTTGTTCTCGACTCAAATTCTTCCCAGATTTATATTTTTCCCACATCACAATCAGTTTCATCAATAACATATCGAGTACACATACTTGAGTAGGTCCTATACGAGACCTATTATCAATCCAAATGCAACACCCCTTGGGCGTTTCCTGTGAACCGTAACACGCAAACACAAACCAATGCACTTTAAAAGATTTCTTATTAACCAAAACTAGAAAACCACTAATATGTTATAACACATGGACAGATTCAGACAAACCGAGACCAAACAACGCCCTTTTTAATCCATATTCACCACACGAAAACAAAATATCCATTTAATCCAAAAGTACTTTCAATCCGATTAATATCCACGAAACTTAATAATCATTTACACCAATGTTTTAATCCCACGAAACTATTAACTCATTTTAACCGTTTTTTTTTTTTTTTTACCACGATTAACAAAAGTAAATCGTCTTATCATTTTAATTCAACGAAACATTAACACGCGCTGTCACAACGGGATTAAATCAAAGAAGTATAAAACGGTTTTCTACCTTGACTTACCAAGTCGAGAATAAAAAGAAAACAAAGATAGACAAGAGACGCGAGATGGAGACGGAATGATGACAACACGATCCAAACTTGGTGACAAACCCGCGAATAAAAACATAGCTTAAACGTGACGCGACCTCTAAGCCTGTTTAGCTTCTTGATTCATTCGCGTCTAACCATCAGTTGATAGGATTTGTGGTGGCGACGCAGGTGGAGTAGCCGTGGCCGGAACAGATGCGGCGTCGGAAAAGAGTGGCAGGAGGGGATATGGAGGCTGTGATGTTTCTATCACTAAAAACCCTAAACCTAGATGCAATTTTTTTCCTTTTTATACATGGAACAAGGAATAATTATGTAATTATTCAAAAGATAGGGGGGATGGACAGAAGTTAATTCACAGGGACCAAGAGTGTAATTTTTGCTCTCTTTCACGATATAATGATTCGGGGCTCATTTGGACTAGTAAACGCGTGGTAGAAATTACGAATCTTACGCCATTGCGTTCCGAATAATTTTTTCAATAAAAACGAGTGTTCACACGAATAATTTCTCGGATATAATATCCAAATTAAATCAAATCATTGGTTTTGCCAGTACACGTTGTGTCTAATTTTTACGTTTTACGAGATAACTTCTCGTTTCCCACGTTAAATGAGCTCGGAAAGTTCGTAAATGAATTATAGGCAAAATTCCTTGAAAAATGAATATCTGGAAATATCGGGATGTCACATATCTAATATCAAAGCATACGAAACGAACATTATTGTGAGCATTGTTAGCAGAGTGTTACAAATTTACCCTTGCCACTCCAATGTTGTCCGAGATAGGAGAGCAAGTGTCATCGAGGACGATGGACACTTAAAGGGGTAATTGTAACACCGTAAGAAAAATTTTCATCGGGCATTGTATAAAGAGATGATTCGTTCATAACCAAACTACGTCCATAAGATACAATGAGTTTCAAAGTCAATCACTAACTAATCATATAAGAACTTTGAACTTAAGCGTTCAGAAAAATCTAATACAAGACAAGTGAACTTTTAGGAAGTTTTCACCAGACCACCAGAAGCAAATTCGTAAGCATGTGGGGCGAGAGATATAAGCTTTTACCAAACTTTCCACTCACTTCGGACTATCGCTGTGGCTCCATCACCTCTTCCATGGTTGTTAGGTTAACTCACTTAATTAGTTTATTTAAAATGTCATGTTTGATTTAGGATTGATTTAAAATGGGTTAAATGGAGTAAACATGTCAATCCATCATCTTATTTTACTAATGTAACACGTTTTTTATGCAAAAAATCTTTGCATAGATAAACAGAATATGTCGGAGTCATGTATTAACATATAATGGTTGACATGGCTGTTGAGGCTCAATTCGATTTATTTTGTTTCGCTAACTCGCTAACCCAAATCAGGTTCAAGTCAATTTGTTTTGATTCGTCAACTCGCTAACCTGCACCACAACCAAAGTCTTTCTAAAACACAAATGAGTAAATATAAAAATAAGTCTATTGTGACAAAGCATCAAACTTGAAGGGAGTATGTTGTACTTTAGTACTTCCACCCAATTGCAAAAACACAATAGTAGGTATCTTGAACTTCAATTATATATAAACAAAACAAAATAAAAAAAACACCCAAAGACACCTTCTTCACTTTCATTCTTTCTGTCTTTGTTTTTGTCTTTGCCTTTGTTAGAACTGAAAACAATAATGGATCAGAAAACAAATGTTTTCATATGGGATATGGACGAAACTCTAATCCTTCTAAAATCACTAATCACAGGTTCATATGCAAAGGCTTTCAATGGCTCAAAAGATGTTCAAAAGGGTATTGAAATTGGTAAAACTTGGGAAAATCAAATCTTGAGAATTTGTGATGATTACTTCTTTTATGAACAAGTAAGTGAAAATAAACATTACCCATGTTTTCGTTTTATTAATTTTCAGTTTTTTTGTATTAAAATTGAATCTTGATTTGAGCAGATTGAAGGTGCAACAAGCCTTATGTTGATGCAATGAGGAATATGATGATGGGTTGGATCTTACTGATTATGATTTTGCAAATGATGGTTTTGTTGCTACTGCTTTTGATGATGATGAAAATAAGAAGAAGTTGGCTTATAGACATAGAATCATTGCTCAGAAATATCAAAGGTTAAATTTTTATGCTTATCTTGATATTTGTATAAATATTTTTTTTCAAGAAATTGACTTAGAAAGTTGAAATGTATGATTTAGAATTTGCTAATCTTGATACCAATTTTTTTCTAAAGTTTTTTGCTCATTTTCATGTTTCTAATGAACAGTTAATGTATGGATTTTTTTCTTCTTCTAAAGTTTGTTGTTTTGGAACAGTGGTTCTGTAACTTGAGAAAAGCTAGCTATTCAATGTTGAAATGTAGATTATTGGTTATTAAACAAATTGTGGCGGTTTGGAAATAATCATAAGTCAACTTCACACTTAAATTCGAAAAGACACTTTTGAAAAACAAAAGTGGTCTACTATTTATTACATTGAATTGCCTGCAACAGAAGTAACTTTTATGTCTTTAAACAAGTTAGAAATCGCTCGCATTAGATCTACTACGGTATATGTTTTGGTTGTCTGAAATGAAAAAATAACATTTGTTCTGTACTCAACAAGGATATAGGCTCAAACACAATATAATACTATAATTGGTTTTTTTCTCCCTTATTTGAAAGAATTCTAACACCTTAACGGAAACTTCTGCAATACATACAGAAGGTACTAAGTCTTAGAATTAATTTCATTTATAGTATGTGGGTCCTCGTAGGACCATAGGGCAACATTCATTCATTTTTAGTGTTTTCTCATTCTGATTATGCATACGTCTTCTTAGCTTTTGATCGTGTCACTAAACTTGCTTGGAAAATTATGTTCTTTTATCATCTCTGTGGCCTACACCAGAATTAAGTTGCAGCACAAAGTCAGAAGCATTTCTGACGTGGCTTTTTTGGGATAAATCAACTTCTTATACAGAACTTATAGGTCTAAACTCAGACCATGCATTTTGCGTCAAAGTTAATGTAGTTTCTATCTAGGGCCTTTTTCAGAACTGAAATTCCCACTTCTGGAAGTGTTGTACAAGTTCCACTAAACAATGTACTAATCACAATTGTCGTATGCTAGCCTGAAATTACTTATCGATGTGAATTTCACTACTAATTTTGTTGTTTTTCATTCCATTAGTTTATTTTCATGCACAACTTGTGACTTTTTATATATATGGAATCTTTAAATATGCAGGGCTTGCGTAGCGTATTCGGGGAAAAGATGATAAGATCCTGGGATAATCTTTATGCTGTGACTGATGAATATACAGACAAGTGGTTTACGTCAGGCAAGTTGATTTCATTATATAATAACTTCTAATTCTTATAATGTCATTTTCATAGACAGCAACGAAATATTGTCATTTATTTTGTGACATATATATTAAAAGAGAGGTGAGATTTACAACAAATGGTTGGCGACGATGAATTTATTTCGTTGCTTGTTGCTAAGTATGTTGCATAACTCTCGTTTAGTAGTGTTATCATCTTTGGATTTATTACTATTATAAACTCTGGCTTGATGCTTTTCTGCAGCAATTGGTAAAGTAATTGTATATAAGTGGTCACAAGTTGAAATACCAATTTTGCAAAATGCATGAGATAGGAATTAAGTTTTCATTTTAATGCTCAAAAGTTAAAAACGATGAAAACAATTCTATTTGGCACATGTGTTTAAAAAAGCGCGCATCAGGCGCGCCTGATGCATGATGCGTTGCGATGCGCGGCTCTGTTGCATCAGACACCCTGATGCGTTGCGTTTATGGGATGCGAGGTGATGCGCGCGCATCAGGAACGCATCAGCGCTTTTTTGCGCATCATGTACTTTTGGCCTTTTTTGGACTTAATAATGTGTATTGGGTTTCCTCTCATGGGCTTTACTTTTCAGATATGGTCCAATTTGACCAATTCCTTATAAACGATAAGACTTTTGATCTTAGTGTTCAACTACTTATGTATTTTAGCGATATAGAATCGTGAACTATGAAGATGCATGGTATCTTTTGACATTAAATGTGGTATAACTGTGTTATTAAAGTGTTTTGTGCACTATATATAATTTAAATATTTTTTTATAAATTGTCGCCTCGGGTACGTGATGCGCACGCATTCGCCTCGGCGCCGCGCGCCGGCTTTTGGACCCTTATCGCATCGACGCCAGATCGTGCTTTTTAAAACCCAGTTTGGCACTAAGCGAATGTTAGTTTACATATAGTGTTTAATGTGAGATGGGTTAATGTACCTTCAAGCTTCTGGGATCTAAGCATATTTTGCATGGTAGAAGCACATGAGACAACTAATTGACTAATCGAGGTAATTGGTATATGCATATAGGATCTTAGACTTAAATTTGTAATATTGAATTATTGATCATTATGGTATTCCATGTGCTTTATTAGTTAAGCTAATTAATGCAGTAGCTTCATGATTGATACACATACTATACAGTTTTCTTTTTCAAATAAGAACTCAGACTTGTGATGCTATATGTAATAGGAGATACTGGTAGCTTTTAGTCTAGTGCAGTAGTGCTTGAAATACCTGTAAATTTGGTTTAGTTTGGGTTCGACTGGTCAGTAGTATACCGTAGTGCTAATTTGTGCAGATCTTTCATTTTGCAGCTCGGGCATGCGTGGCACAATGCGCAATTGGAAACAAAGATCCTACTCCCTCAGTAGTATTAGGGGATCCCAACTCAGATTCGACAAGTTCAAGAGCTCAAAACATCAATGTTATTGTAACTTCAGGCTCACTAATACCTAGCCTCGTCAAATGCTTACTATTTCGACTCGATGATTTGTTTTCATACGAAAATGGTTAGTCACTTATGTTTGAAAATCTACTTTCTTTATATATGTATCATGGTAATTAGTTCGTCAATCTCGCCATTAAATATTTATGGGCTGTTTGCGTTTGCAGTTACGAATTGATTCTAT
The DNA here is from genome assembly GCA_022545495.1 of Chrysanthemum lavandulifolium. Lineage (NCBI taxonomy): Eukaryota > Viridiplantae > Streptophyta > Magnoliopsida > Asterales > Asteraceae > Chrysanthemum > Chrysanthemum lavandulifolium. The sequence continues at coordinate 131,943 of JAHFWF010000119.1, read as the reverse complement.
AAAATAGTCAACTTTCAATGTTAGAATCATATCTGATAGTCAATAATGATTTTTTTGACGCAGCTGCAACAAACTGATCCTCTGAATAAAATAAAATTACTTATCTAGGGGCGCTTAGGGCATCCGCTACCATAAACCTTTGAAAGGTTTATAAATTTGTCATGTCATGCCATATCACCAACATATAAACGTTGTTGTTGTTGGTTTTTTTTTTTTTTTTTTTTTGAAAAGGCAAATTATATTAAGAATCAAATGTCTACAAAGTCAACCTATGGAGACCAAAGGACACTCCTAAGGACTCAATTTTTAGCTGAGCCAATCAATACAAAAGTACTGACTAACATACATTTGTAAACTTAAGCATTAAACATTCTTGAGCACTAATTACTAATCAACACTATACCAAAACTATAAGTAACATACACTCTTAAACAAATAAAACTTTGTATTCTATAAAACTGTCTTTATTGTGCATAAGGTATGGAAAACTTAGTTAATATCTCACATAAGTCAAATGCATTATTTTATGAAGAGGTTAAGATTTTGTACCTTGTAAAGCCACATAAGCATTAATCAAAGCTGAAAATGGATGAAACAAACATTAGACTTTTCTATGTTTTAGACCTTGTCTTTGAAATTTTGCTACACTAAGACATGTGACTATCTAGTTATTATAAGTTCAAAAAACAGTGACACATCCTACCAATATCTTCTTCTACTGCCCATTTTATTACACTTGATCCGTTATTATGACATTCGATATCAAATGATGACTTTCAAAACATACATCCAAAATACCCCTTTAGTATCTATATATTATGGATTGCATTTTATAATGATGGGAGAACAACAAATATGTGGGTGTGGTCTTGTTTAGTTTTGTACAGTCAAATACAGTTGGAACCTAGATGTAACAAATATTATTTTTAAAGCTTTGAAAGTTTCTTTATTTTCATGATACCATGTTATAAAATGACTTTGAAATAGCAATAACTGACAAATTGTCACAGTTTACAGCTCATGGGAAGTAGGGAAGTACCAATGCTTTGCATTGATTAAAGAGCGATTCAACGGACCAAATGTGCAGTTTTGTGCAATTGGTGACGGATGGGAAGAATGTGAAGCATCTGAAAACATGCAATGGCCGTTTGTGCAGATGGATCCTGGGCGGTTACCACCTCACAGCGTTTTCCTGGGCTCACTCTTGAGACTTTAGGACACTATATTTCTGTCATTTATGGAGGAGACTCTGATGATGAAGATGAATAAGTCATATGAAAACCCGATAGTCTTGTGTACTTTGTTGTCATTTGAAACAATGGGAGATGATTTCTTTGGGTCAAATATCTTTTTTTATTTTTCGGGGGTTGAGAAGTCAAGCACCCTCCCCCCGGGCCCATAGTATAAACTCATGTACATTGTAAATCTAATTCAAGATTATTATCTCTCATATTGACTTTCGTTATGAATATGCTCAACAATAGTAGCGACAGTGAGGCGCAAAGGTGATCCAATTATGAACGGTCACCCAAAACCGTGTTCTGGAAAGCATGTGAATGGTTTTAAGTTTAGAAACCCATCTATTAATCCAGGGCTCAGTAAGGCCTGCTATGAATGGTTCAAATGTATATCACCGGCCAAAAGGTTTCGTGCTCAAATCGTAGCAAAGGTATCTTAAAACACTTGTATGAATGCTTAGAATTATTATTGCGGAAAAGCTCAACTTCTAACATGACCAGCTAAGGCTTGAAATAAGTAATCGTTTTGTCAAATACGAAAGTTGTATTTAATTCAGTTTCTCACTATTGATGAAATAACTTGTACTGAAAATATAATGTGTCGTAGGTTAATCATATCAAAAGTTAGATTGTTAGTTTTGGGCGTGCAAACCCTATCTCACATCGGTAAAAGATAATCTCATTTTTGTATTGGTTCCTTAGCGAAGGTTTAATAAACATTCAACGTTCGGTTTCTTTGTGCGTATTCTGAGCTTGTTCTCTCGTGATCTTTGGTAAAACATATTGAAGGTCGCTGCTTTTGCTTGACATACAACCTCTGATCTAAGGTTTCCGCTTTATCGGTCTAAGGGTGGTTGTAGTAATCGTTCAACAGTTGGTATAAGGTTACTAAACATAATATCAAATTTGACAGAGAAGAATGGTACTGTGGGACAAGGGTAGTGTGCCATAAATTTAACTTTATTATGTTTTTGTTACTCATCACAAGATGATGGTCCAAATAAGATGATTATGACACCATCACCAACCAGTTACAAAATGCAAGTTGTAATATGTCTTTGCTATTCTAGTTTTATTGTATATCTATACTTATCAATCAGCTCGAATCTTTTGGTTTCAGTAGATAAAGTGTCAAGTACTTTATATAAATATATATATATATATATATATATATATATATATATATATATTTAGTATCACATCACAAAAAGATTAGCAAGTGGGGAGACGGTGACGACAATCACCAATGACCAATCAATTAAAGATTATATAGTTTCTTTATTGTCATGCTTTTAATCAACTATAGGTCTTTTTATTTGATTAATACCAATATGGTACATTATTGACTAAATATGTTGGCCTAAAGTGTTGGTTAACATTATTTATTTTTCTTAACAGCAAACATTAGTTGTATAATCAGTGTGATAATTGGAACCAAAAAAAGCACATTAAGAAACTGCGAGACTCAATCAAGCGTGTCGTTGCTATGACCCAGGCCGAGTCAAAACCGTCTTTGTTATAGCTAAAAAATATTGCAGACTAATTTACCACAATATCAACTTGATATTGCGGTAATTTAGGGTGTGTTTGTTTTTTTTAAAAGTCTTACTAGCCCTCTTACTCTTACCAGTAAGAGGTGGGCAGACGCTTTCCTTGTTTGTTTTTTTTTGAGTAAAATGTAGAAATCGTCACGTGGTTTGCCCATATTCTGATTTCGTCCTCATTTCAGTCGAGCGGCCTCGCAGGGTTTCTTGTTGGAGTTCGTTTCATCCGAATTGAAATACTAAAATACTCGTCTTCATCCTTTGAATTTACAGGACGAAATCTGCAATTTAACAAACCACAAGGACCATTTATTTTTACGAAAATAATTTTTTCGAAAATAATTTTATCGGTTTTATCCGTTTTCAGACATTTTTTAGATTATTGTCCGTTTTTCTTAAGTTTTATCTATTTTTATTCGCTTGTCATGCATTTTTTCCGTCCGTATTTATTACGTTTTGTCAATTTTCTTACTTTTTTGTTTGTTTTGTAATATTTCATCGCTTTGAAAAAAATTCAAAAGAAAAATTTGAAAATTTTAAAAATTTCAAAAAAAATTAGAATTTTTCGCGAATTTGGAAAAGAAATTCCAAATTTGCGAAAAAATTCTAATTATTTTTCAAATTTTTCAAAAGAAATTTCAAAATGATAAAATATTACAAAAGCAAACAAAACGTAAGAAAAATGAGCAAACTATAAAAACACGGACAAAAATGGAAAAAACCCGACAAAAGCGGATAAAACCAAAAACGAATAAAAATAGACAAAACTTAAGAAAAGCAGATAAAAACTGACAATAATCTAAAAAATGTATTTAAAACGACAAAACGGATGAAAACCGATAAAATTATTTTCGGAAAAAATTATTTTCGAAAAAAAATTATTTTCGGTAAAAATAAATGGTCCTTGTGGTTTGTTCAAATTGCGATTTCGTCCTCAGAAACTTAAAGGGATGAAGATGAGGTATTTTAGTCATTTCAATTTGGTCGGGACGAAAATGAACTCCAACAAGAAACCCTGTGAGGCCACTGACTTTCAAAAATGTAGGGACGAATCTCAACCGAGCAAACCACAGGACGATTTCATTTTACTCTTTTTTTTTCTTTTAAGTAGACCCACTTGGGCATATAACATCTTACTTAGTAAGAGGTGGGAGGCTGTCTTCTGCTTCTTACTCATTTTTGTAAACTTTATATAATATATTTGATTGTTTATCGACTATGTTATATTTATGATAAAAGTCTTGTTTCATATTTACATAAGTTACTTATTATCGCATTCGTTGGTTTAATAAACAAATTGCAAAAACTAAAGACTTAAAATCATTCGGCACTCATACAAAACAAACAACATTATTTCGTTCAGATTTAGACTTTCTGGCTGGCACCTCTTACCAAGTAAGACGCGATAATGATTCGAATAAAACATCTTAATAAACAAACACACCCTTACTCCAATGTATACTATGTTAGTTGACAACTATGTAAGTAAACAAGCCGGTTTTTGTGTGAAATGTGAACACTTTACGGACAATAAACAGATTAGTACGTGAGATTTGCACAATGGCTTCATGATCATGTGAGTACCTAAAATAATGACTTTGATTATATAAAAATTATATTAAAACTTTAGTTCTCATGTCGTCAAGTTATTTTATAACGGTTTTGGATATTATCTACCAAATTGAAACGACTAAAATACCTTTCTACATGTTAGATTTAGAGAAAAAGACAAAGGTATGTAAGTGATTTTCATTTAGCCAGAGATGAAGTCCAAAAACCAAAAGTTTCTTATAAGAACTAATCTCGCCGTTTAGACGCTTAAGGGACTACACACAATTTGGGTAAACCACGTACTGTTGTGCAATATATTCTAAAATCAGGTCTAGGATTGATAAGGTGTAGATTGTCTAAAGTATAAAAACCCTTTACCATTTGGGGTATGATAAACTGACCAAGCTAATAGTTATAGTACACTTTACAAGAAAAGGCCAAACATTCATCAGTGTCACAAAATATATTTCTGCTGATAAATGGCTAAAATACTGATTAACCCCACAAGAAACTGGCATTTGTACTTTTTAACCAATCAATTCATGGGCAAACATGTAAAGCCACATCCTTAATTAACATGAAAACCACAACGGATCACCATTAAGGCAGGCAAATTAGAACTAGTTTTAAGATTTGATGGTTCATTCAAGTTCACGAATATACAATCATATGTCTAACAAAACCTATAAGAAGTTAACCTTCTGCAGGTTTGCAAAAAGCTGAGTGAATTTTAGACCAGCAAAAGTCGGCCTCGAAATTCCACATACTGTTGGATCTTTCCTTCACTTGACAAAACAGGGTTTCTTGCTTTAGCATTCTTTGTGTTTAATTTCACTTCATATATAGGGAATTGCTTGCAGTGTACTGCTGTATTAGATGTGGTTTCCAGAAAACCTCCTCAATGAACTCGTGCAACATCTCCATCTTCATCTACTTTGAGACATTGTGAATACCATCGTAGACCCTGAATCCATCAAAGACAACCTCAAACTGTCAAAAGTTGAACATAACCTTAAATAATAAGATAATGTAATCTTGTGGCCCTAATCAAAGTGGTGATTTCGCCCCCATTTGGTTATGAAGGATCGATAGCATGTTGAATTATACCAACGGGTCAATTGAAAAAACTTCACCATAAAGACAGCAGGTCAGAGAGTCGAATGGGTTAAATTACTTAAATATGGTTGAAAACCCACCACAAGCATAAGCATACAACTTCCTAAATCATTTTTATTATTAAATCTAGATTGATAATGTAATAGAATTTTTATTCTCATATTAAAAGAGTATAACAATCATTTATAGACTTCTATTTTTAGTTATCTAAAGTCTGCCCTTAATATTAAACAGTTTTGGTTGGACAGGTTGTTGGCCAGCTACCTGGGTACAAGTCTACACCATGGCGCTTTTGACTTTTTCCATTCTATTTATAGGTTGCCAAATAAAACAAAATACCCATCTATTTTTAAGTTATGAAAATATCAAAACTAATAACAAAATCAAATATACTCGTATGTTTGATATGGTTGTTAGTCTTGTTATCTTACTATTATAATCATAACTTCATATCTTCCTTGCTATCAATTACAAAAAGTTGGTTATACTATTCATTTCATATTTTACTTTTCGGTTTTCCTAACCTTTAGTCCTTTACTTTAGCCTATTGGATTTATATAGATCATATTTATGCCCGTTTTATTAATTTTTTCCGCCACAATGCAAGGGCAATATAAACTTAGTTCATACGATTTATTAAGGTGTACATCCAAATGTAAGGTTTAAGATCCAAGTGCGAAGCGTGGGTCAAAAATCCTAGGTCAACACAATGGATTTTTAAAGAGAAGTCTTCAAAATGGACATGAAGCTTTTAGGTGATACCTGACTGAGCTTGTTTAATCCACGCTAAAAAGTATATGTCCCAAGCCTAACCCCATTCATCCCCTTGTCACGTATCTCTAAGCAACATTTTATGTAATTTTTATTGGACATCCATATTAAATAAAAAATTAAAAGAGCGTAAGTATTGCCAGGTTCATGGGGCGTGCAAGTAAAATATATCTCATTTATAATCGAGATGGTTGAGTCAGTCTAGAGTTTTCTTTTCCTTCATCGTTGCTTATGTGATAATACTCCCTCATTCTAATAAGCCAATAAGCACACTAAATTAAGTTAGTGTGTTTATTTTTCTCACTTACTGCCAAATACTTTTTGCAAAGATCAAGATATCATCTTTTAGCTACCCAAATACTAAATGTAAGAGTACGAAGATAACTTTTTCGATCATGGTAGTTTTGACCAACAAAACGATACTCAATAAATATATATTTATATTTTAGAACAAACACACAATTAAGAAAGGAAAGCAGATACTTGTGCGTAATTACTTTGATACATATGTACAAAGAAGAGCTCAAGATTTTTGTAGAACGACAACCTAATCTGGATATGCTTGCCTCATTGTTACAAAACCTTAGGTTGCTTCTACATGAAGTATAGGCAACAAGATCCAGTGGATCCAAATTATTTATTTACAAGATATCCATCCTGTAAGCATCACATCATCGATATATCACATCATTCTTTGAGAAATTGACGGATGATACAAACCTTTTAATGCAACCAACTATGTTTCGATCCCACAAACTAGCCATATTTGCATGAATTAAAAGAACACACTGTCAAGTGCCAGCGGTATACGTAGTTTAGTCATTCACATCTAAACAGAAGTTCAAATGTTCAATCGGAGCAGCAAGGTTATGAAAGGTTTTAATGGATATTTAATAGTATGTCCGGATTCGAACTCGAGACTTCGGGATTGCACACATTACGTATGAGAATTGATGTACATAATTAATATAAATAAAACGTTATTATTATTAATTATTAATCACTAAATAAAACATAACGATAGTTAAATAATTAACGAGGTTTGGTTAACGGTCGTTAAATATTAACTAGAAGGACTAAGAATGAAATTAGAAGTCGGGAAGGTTCTAGAATCCCTCTTGGGAACCTTGGCCGATCGGTGGGGGATTACAAACCCAATCCTACACTAACTTGGTCACCAAGATAAGTTACCTATAAATACAAACCCTTGTATTCATTCATAACCTAATCTTGGATCACCAATAACCTAATTTCTTCTCCTTCTCCTCTCCTCTTTGTGTGGCCGGTCGAAACACTCTTCCCCAAGAGTTTTCGATTTTTGTCTAACTCAAAGATACAAGTATAGGTTTATTAGTGATTCAAGGAACTAGCTTCTCCACATCAAATCGCTATTAGTGCGTGTGTACAAGAACGAAGAACAAGCACACTTGAGCTTGTAATCCTTGGTGGTCGATTTTTGGGTTGACGATTTGTATAAACCCTTGTTTAGGGTTTTGGGTTTTGTTACTTGATCACATAATCGTTTGATTGCTTGAATTGCTAAAAGGTACGACTTTATTGTTTGGTTAATTAATTACATATATTATTCCTATAGTCTTCCGCCGCTTGCTTTGATGATGTATTTGTTTTATGTATAATTGTTATGAGTATAAAATTCCAACAAAGGCATCACGAGTCGTTAATATGATGTAATTAATTATCAAACACATAAAATTGAATCTTTATGATTATATGCATGTTTTTATGGTTTCTAGGGTTTTGAATTGAAACCCTAATTTTTATATATATGGGTCGATTACCCTAATATTTATTTAATTAGGTTTTAATTTTGTAAAACTTGTAGAAACCCTAGGATTGCATGCTTATTTTATGTGGTTAATTAATGAATAATTGTTATGTGCCATGTAATATGCGTATCTTGGGTGATAATTGTTATCTGGAATCCATGGTGGAACATGCATGTTTTGCCATGGAGTATTGTTTATTGTATATTGATTAATTGTTAAGTGATACACACATGTTTTATTTATTTAATAATTATTGAATTGGGGAAGACCTCAATTATAACTAATAAAATTCGTTATGTGCTAATTGGTATACTATTAACTTTGGCTTACGCAATCGACTTGTCGATGTATGTGGCTCATCTACCTTGCAAGATGAAAGTCCTAGTTAATGTATGCATTTATTTACGCCTAGAATTGTTATTAGAGTTTATTGAAATAATTATGCATGTGGCTAATTGTTTTTACATATGTTAAATTGTTTAGTTATATGTTTATATTATTTGAGTGTGTTTAATTTTTATTAAAATGTTTTTTTGTTTATATATTGTTTGACATGTTAGTAAGCAAAAAGGGTTTTTTATGAATAGAAAATTAAATGGACTAAATAATGGCGAAATTGATTTATCTAAGAATTATTCTTGAACTTTTAATCGACTGATGCGACTGTACTAAATGGTTAGAACGGCTCACCCACTAGAACAAACTATAAAGGGTATTTAAGAAGTGAGTATAGTCTCACCGAATGGATGTCTAAGGTTATGCTTGGTGCTTACACGGTCCTCGCCTCGTGTGCGTTAGATTGGAGCTACCTAGTATAACCATTCTATGTACGAAGCATCTTAGTGCAAAGTTGTAAGTTTCTCAACGCATCGATTAAAACTTTGTAGAATTAAATCTTAGCAATTTAAAATCTTTATGTAAGTTTTTCGAAAATTTTATGTTATAAAGTTGTATGCATGCTTCTTTATACATAAGTTTGATTTCACATCAAAATTGTACCCTTTAAAATTTAAGTTTATGCCATCTAATGATATGAAACACTTGAAGTTGTAATTTAGTTATGTGAGACCTTGATCTAGATTACAATAACGAGGTGAATTATTTTGTTGTGTGAGACCTCGACTTTATGATTTGCGCTTTCTAAATTAGACAACTTAATTAAGTTAGTTAGTGAGACCTATAACTTAAGGCATAAGATGGGATAAAACATGCTTACGCTTTGCATTAATTGTTTTGGCAAAATTGTAAATCCCATAATATTTGGAATTGAAAACTTGTTTGTCAATTATCATTTTTCAACGACACCTATTCTATACTTTCACCACCAGCGCATCAACCGATGTGGTGGAACTATGATAATGAGGATCCAATATTCAAGGAAAATACTATGGTTAATATGAATATTGACCAAAGGGTATTTTATTTTCTTGAATGTTTACTTATCGAAAGTACTAACTTTGAACTTTTATTTCAGAAATGGCTCAAGTGAATCTCATCGCACTAGCCTCGCTGCTCAAATCTATGTTTGATCGAGAGAAATTGACCGTAGCGCGAATTTCAATGATTGGTATCTGCAACTCGTAATTGTCTTGAGGTTGCCAAAAGACTCAATTATTTGACCACGCCTTGTCCTCCGAACCCGCAATGATGCTACTGCCAAGCACGAGCCGCATGGCAACTGAGTATGACAAGTATAATGAGGTCGCCGCATTATGCTCGGGAGTATGAACTCAAGCTTGCAAAAGCAATTTGAGAATTACTTCCTAATCTCATGCCGGAAGAATTGCAAAGGTTGTTTGAAAAGCTCGCGATCAGAGTCAGATGACTTGATTGATGCTCTTCATAGTTGCAAGTAAGGAGATGGAAACCCGTGGCGCCATGTCGAAATGATGAGTTACATGGACCGGTTAGGCGTTTGAACTATGTCTACCCTAATGACATACAAATTGGCTCGATCAATGATCCCTTAACAAGGAATTTGATGGTTTCGCATGTAATTATAATATGCATTGCACGGGAAGACAACAATGAGGTACATGCAATGCTCATTGATTACGAAAAGGTTTGCCCAAGAAGGCCTCTACACCGCGGTTTTGACCATCCGTATGGTAGAATTTCTAAGCCTAATAAGCCGCTAGCTTAACAAGAAAGGGAAAGGTAAGGGTAAAGTCGATAAGGAAAACAAGTTATGACTTATCGCAAGAACCCAAGAAGTACCCTCCCAAACAGCGTGAGAATCCGAAGAAGGATCGAGCTTGTCATCATCACCGCATGCATTGGACACCGGAAGAGGAATTGTCCACCGCACTTTGATGAGTTGCGGAATAAGAGGTATAAAAATCCGCACCGTGGCCGATTTCGTGTACTCTTTGATGATAGAATTATTTGCTTTTCTCATAAAATATATTCCGGGTATATGATATCGGATGTGGTATTCACATATGTAATACATCGCAGGGACTTAGAGAGCAAGGAAGCTTGCCTATGGACGCAATACCGCACGCTGGTAATGGAGCACATGCAATCGTTGAAGCTATAGGCACGTTTGATTTAGTTTACCTTCGGTTTAGTAATCGCATTAAACGATTGTCATTACGCACCTTCCATTGTTAGGGTGTCGCTTCGCTTCCTTGTTAAAAGATATTGGTTTCGCTCATGCATTTATCGATTATGGAATTTCTTTCTTTAAATGATGTTTTTACTTTAATGTTATTCCAAAGAATGGTGTGTTTGAAATTGATTTGCATGATAATGTGAATGATAAAATAATTCGTCTTTAGCATCAATAATAAAAGAATCAAAAGTGATTTGGATTCTTCATTTCTTTGGCATTGTAGACTTGCTCATATAGGCAAGAAACGCATGCAACAATGCAACACGATGGGCTTTTGCAAGACATCAATGATGAATCATTTGATAAATGCGAATCTTGCATATCCGAAGATGACCAAGAAACCTTTACAAATAGTTTAGAAAGGGCTTCGATCTTCTTGGTGTGATACATCCGACGTATGTGGACCACTAAGACATGTGTCAAGAAAGGGTGCTAGCTACTTAACCTTTACTTGATGATTTCAATCGTTATGGTTATGTTTATTTACTTAAACATAAACATGAAGTCTTTGAAACATTTAAGGTTTTAAGAGTGAAGTAGAACCGCAACTAGGAAAGAAGATTAAAGCTCTTCGATCCGATAGAGGTGGTGAATATTTAAGCCAAGAGTTTAAAGATTATCTAGTCGAGTGTGGTATTGTCCAAGAACTCACATCTCCATATACTCCACAACAAAATGGTGTATCCGAGAGAAGGAATCGTACATTGCTAGACATGGTGCGATCGATGTTTAATCTTACTACTCTTCCCTTATCCTTTTGGGATTATGCGTTGGAAACTGCTGTCGCATATTGAATATGGTTCCAACTAAGAAGGTTGATAAGACTCCTTATGAAGTGTGGTATGGGAAACCTCCCAACTTGTCTTACTTAAAGGTCCGGGTTGTGAGGCGTTCGTTAAGCGTGACTCTGGCGATAAGTCGCAACAAAGATCTCATAATGTGTCTCGTAGGATACCCAAAGGAAACTATGGGTTACTACTTCTACTTTCCACCGAAAACAAAGTAATTGTTGCTAGGTATGGAGACTTTCTTGAAAAGGATCTCATATCTCATGAATTCGGTGGGAGAATTTATGATCCGGAAGATGATCAAGAAGACACAACACCTTCTCGAGAACACTAGCCAAACTCAAGTAGAACACGAAAGTCCGGGCGCTCCACCGAGATTGAAGTGGTTCCCATTCGTAGATCCGCAGGACTACGCGTGCACTGAGCGCCTATGTCTCAACGTAGAAGCCGAGGAAAATATGTTAGGGATCTTGGTGAACTCGCTAACTATAAAGCGCCATGATGAGTCCGAAAAGGAAAAATGGCGAGTTGCAATGAATGGGAAATGCAATCCATGAAAGATAATGAAGTCTGGATAGAGGTTGACTTACCTCCAAATGCTAAGGTAGTTGGAAGTAAGTGGCTCTTTAAGATAAAGACCGACATGGATGGCAATGCACACACCTATAAAGCTCGTCTTGTAGCTCAAGGTTTTACCAAACCTATGGGATAGACTACGAGGAGACATTTTCTCCCGTAGCGCATATTAGAGCTATTAGATTCTTATAGCCATAGCTGCACTATGACTATGAGATATGGCAAATGGATGTCAAACCGCCTTCTTAACGGTCGCCAGATGAGGACATCTATATGGCGCACTGAAGGGTTTGTGAATCCAAAGTTTCGAAAGCGTATGCAAACTTCAAAGATCCATTTATGGGTTGAAGCAAGCATCAAGGCAATGGAACAAGAAGTTTGATGAAGAAATCAAGAAATTTGGTTTCACTCAAAATCTTGATGAGCTATGTGTGTATCACAAAGCTAGTGGGAGTAATGTTATTTTCCTTGTCTTATATGTCGATGACATATTGATCATGGGAAAAGACATTCCAAGTATGCAAGATGTAAAGTCTTATCTTGAGAGTGCTTTTCTATGAAGGACTTGGGGATGCAAGATTTATTCGGGAATCAGATCTACGAGATAGATCAAGGCGGTTAATTGGACTAAGCCAAAGTGCTTACATTGATAAAATCTCAAGAGATTTAGTATGCAAAATTCCAATAAGGGATATTTGCCGATGCAAGTTGAACATGGCTTAAGTAATAAACTATGCGCCAACACTGCCGAGGTGGAATACATGAGGAAAGTTCCTTATGCTTCTACCGTAGGATCTATCATGTATGCCGTGAGATGTACAAGGCCCGATGTGGCGTTTGCACGTAACATTACCGATCGGTATCAACAGAACCTGTGTGAAACATCGGCAGTCGTTAAGAACATTCTTAAGTATCTAAGGGCTACTAAAGATATGTTTCTAGTGTATGGAGGAAATCCAGATGCGTAACTTGATGTTACTGGTGTTTTATGATGCATCGCTCCAAACCGATAAAGATGATACGAAGTCTCGACGGGTTACGTCTTTGTCATTAATGGAGGAGCAATTGACCGAAGAGCAAGAAGCAAACAACGGTTGCGATGTCTATTACTGAAGTCGAGTACATAGTCGCTTGAGTCTGCGATGGAAGTTGTTTGATTAGGAAATTCATTTCGGGACTCGGAGTAATGCCCTCAATCGAATTACCTCTAAATGTGTGTGTGACAACTCGCTGCAATAACATTTGCCAATGAGCCCGAGTCATGAAGGCGCCGAGACATTTTCCTCGTCGATATCACTATGTTCGAGAACAAGTTGACATAGGTGAAATCAATCTACTCAAAGTTCATACAGATGAAAATCTAGTCGATCCCTTTACGAAACCTTTGCCAAAAGATAAACTTATCGACCATGCCGATGGGATAGGACTTCGTTTAGCTAGTAGTTTCATGCGATCCGTGATTAGTATTTGGATAGAGGATGTTATGAACAAATATTACTTTAATGAAATAAAATAGTTGTTATGTTTATTTTATAATAATATTATATCCTATATTTGCATGTTTAATCCGTGAGTAAATTTATTTATTCAAAATAGTCCGTTGTCAATCAATGATGTGGGAATGTCATTAAATTAAGACAAATCTGAGTTTTGGTAGAATATACTTTTAAAGTATATTGATGCGAATGCATACCAGATTCACATGATATTCAATGAATTGAATATAGGACTTATCCCAACTTTACATGATGATACTTTATGGATTTTATTATTAAGTATATCATGAAGTGTTTATCCTCGGACTTGAGATACCGGATAAGTGATATGAATGTAGTACACTTTGTGTAAGATAGTTAATGCTATCCGTGGCGGTAGTCATAAGGGCTGTTTTCGAAGTGTTGCAAAGTTCATGAGTTATGTTTGTAGTCAAGAGAATTTGTTTCTTCAAATTTGTTTCAGAGCATAATACTATATTTGGGCCCTCGTAGGGTTGACAAGATGTTTGTATGGCCATACCCAAGATCTATCCGAATACGTTCGGATGATTTGGTAATCTTGTTCAATCATATACAACGAGAAACATAATGGTTGACTAAATAATGACTTAATTCCATATCTTTATTTAACATGGTATTAGTAACAAAAGGATAAGTAAAATGATGAATCATTAAATGGTTTTTCCAGGAGACCATGCTCGATTCGATCTAGAGGCATCAAGTGTTGCTAGACTAACCAATGTCATTACTATATTTAGATATATCCAAGTGGGAGCTGTTGGTTTAATGGACATTTAATAGTATGTCCGGATCGAACTCGAGACCACGGATTGCACACATTACGTATGAGAATTAAAGTTAATAATTAATATAAATAAATGTTATATTTATTTATTAATTAAATAAAACATAACGATAGTTAAATAATTAACGAGGTTTGGTTATCGGACTAAGTTAGAAGTCGGAAGGTTCTAATCCTAATGTCACACCTCGCCGGAGGCGAAACACGAGTGTAACGGAGGAACATAAGCAAAGATAATAGAACATACCAACATTAATATTTAAAAGAAATATTACACCATTACAATACTAGTTTAGCCATCATCGGCAAATATATTACAAAGTTTAGATTCCAAAATATTATGTTCTATTACATAATGATTTGTAGTGACAAGTGAAAACTTCATTATTCAAGACTTGGAAGAAAGAACTTACTAACGATCACCGAAATGCATGAGAGAAAACGGGTCAACTATGAAAATAGTTGGTGAGTAAACACGTTTAGCAAAAATAAGAAAACTCGTAAGAAAGAGTCAAAGGTTGCGGTCATCAAAATAGTCCACAAAGCAAAGGCATTGTGTATCCACTCAGCCCAAGTTCCGCCATACAAAACTTGCAACTGTGTGTACACAACCCATTGCACGAAAATATATCGCGTCAAGTGGTCAAGTATAAGCGGTCATAATAGTTCACAATATAGTACCACGAATATAATAATAATTTAGGTATGCTAACGATGAAGCCAAATTAAGTTGGGTGCCACTTCCCAAAGTTATGTTGGGTGCCTCTTCCCAAAGATATACTGGGTACCTCTTCCCAAAGATATACTGGGTACCTCTTCCCAAAGATATACTGGGTGCCTCTTCCCAAAGATATACTGGGTACCTCTTCCCAAAGATATACTGGGTACCTCTTCCCAAAGATATACTGGGTGCCTCTTCCCAAAGATATACTGGGTACCTCTTCCCAAAGATATACTACGAACAAAGGTGTCTATATAGTGATGCTCCGAACATGGGAGACTTTATAGTGATGCTCCGAACATTGGAGACTTTAGGACAAGGTCATAACACGTACGGTTCAATAAGTTCAAATATTCAAGTCAAAAGAGTTCACAATTGTAAGGATCAATTTAATTCAAGTATGGTTCATGCATTCAGCCCCAAAATATAGTAAAACGGTAAAAAGGGGATGTGATTACTCACTTGATAAACTGAGGCGATGACAAAAGTGAGTACACCGAGGTATAATGTGATGTGTTAACCGGGACCTATCACGAATGATATGATATGCAATGAGTTGCAATGTAATGTTATGCATGCACTTCGTATGTTATTTATACCATTAGCGAGTTTTGAAAATATTACTAATCGTCGAAAAATACTCTTTTGACGCCTAGACCCTTCAAAATGACTTTACCGCTTTTACGTCAAAATGTCATCCTACAATGGTTTTATAATGATTTTGGTGAAATTACCACTTTTCGTCGTAAAACAATGTCGTGAATTTTTATAAAAGTAACAAAATGGCTTCGAAAAGTAGTCGTAAAATGGTGTACGTCGATCGTTAGAGAACGAACTCGACGGTTTTGGAAAGTTTGTATCGATATCTAGAAGTTTCAGTTCAGAGTTTTCATCAAAAGGTCTCGATCATAAAGATATCAAGGGTTAAAGATAGTGATTTTGGCTAATTGTGTGCGTAAAATAAGTTTCGCCAAGTTTGAACATCCGTAAATAATTTACCATAACTCCGCTTGACAAACAGCTTTTTGTTTTGGAAAATATGGTCGGTGAACTTGATTTTACTAGAAGACATTTTGTTCCAAAAGTTTTACATCATGGTTAAAAGCACCAAAACATAGCCCTTACGACTAATGAAATACTTGAATCGTAGAAATAATATAATTTTTCGAAAATAATAGTTACGGCAACTTTATAAAACGTGCATATATTTGTCGTTTCAAACCGCTTTCTCGTAAAATATGTCCTTAGCTTCGTATCAAGTAAACTAATATATTTTTGATAAGTCGAAATAATTTGTGAAGCTTAAGGCTCGTTTTGACCCAAAATACTAAAACTGCAAGCTGAAATTTTCGAAAATAAACATTTCGTCGTCAAACTTTAAAAATTCACCACGGCTTCGTTATAACTCCGTTTTTATCCGCTCAAAAGGCCACGGATTCGTTTTAAAGTATATTTTCTAAATATCAAGGCCAAAACTTCGTACTAACTGTCGGATTTTCCAGAAATTCAATTAAGGACAGAACCAAATATATAGTTATCGAAAATAGTTTTCTCGGACAAAACTTATTCTAATCCTTCAAATCAACTCCAAAACTAATCTAATCCTACCATACACCTTCTTAGGGTGTCATGGGTTCCTAATCACCATCAAGACCAAAGATTACCATGGGAATATTTATAGGATGACCAATATGTAATATAACTCAATAAATCATGAAATAAATGGTATAAATCACATATTATGCATATAAGCTCCAAAATGAAAAGAAACATATGAAATGAAAAGGAAACTTAAAATGATAAAACATGCTTACAAGTGATAGTGAAGAGGTGTAGGTAACAAGGATTAACTTAAATACCCTTGGTTTTTATTTCAAAACCATATAAAGAGTTTATACTAGGTTGTTAATACACTTGATCTTGCAAAAATTTTTGGATCCCTTGTGCTCTTGATATGGACGGTTTGGAGGAGAGAAAACCAAGAGAAAACACACTATACTAATTATTGAAAATGAGAAGAAGGAATAAGATAATTGAGTTGGAGTATGTATATGTACAATCAAGAAAAATTTTTACTAACTCCATTTAATGCCAAGCCCCTAGTGGCCGGTTTTGGGGGGACTTTTGTCTCTCAATTTTTTTTTTTTTTTTCTTTCTAAATTGTGTAGATATTTACTTGTATAATTTGTAAGAAAAGTGTAAGTAAATGTGTAGTTAAATGTAACTTGTAAAGTAAATGGTAAATTTTAGGTAAAGAGATTTTAATAGATCAAAATAGAGTATGATGATATTATAAAATTGTAAAAATACCTTCCTTGTGAAATTTGAGTGATAATAATTATCGATTAGTTTTTAAGAAAACGTCGTAATAATATAATTTTAATGATTTATATACCAAATAAATTCAAAACACTAGTTAAACTCAAAATATAGTTTTATAACTAAATGTAAGTATCAAAATACATCGGGATCATTTTTGAAAGTAACGGATTAAATATACAAAATAATAACTCACGCGATAACGTTAATTAAATATAAAAATTACGCGATGAATGTGAAATAAAATGTCATGAATGAATTAATATGATGCATATTTAATTTAAGAAATGACCGAATTTGAGAATTGTGACATTCTTCCCATGTCGGCGGAATCACGTCCCGTGATTCGATTAACGATACTATGGTCCGAACCTCGACAAGAGTTCTAAAGTTCATGATCGCATTGAACAGTCTAAATGATCATATCAATGCCCATGCGTCTGTGTTCCCCATTCAACTAAGTGCGTGCGGTGATCGATTGATAGGGTAAACTTATCCAATATCGAACGTAGCTCTCAAAGACCTTTAGGTAGTCGATTCTAATTTAATCTCACAACTCATCAAACAAGAACGTCATGAGATTAAACTAAACCGACTTGAGTAAACTTGTCTCTTAGCTTGATTTTCGCAACTCATCAAACAAGAACCGCTACTAGATCAAGCTAGGAAACAAGTTGTTAGAAAGGTAGGATGCCACATCCTTGAATGAAGTCTTTTGAAAGATTCGCTCGATATTCGATTCGCTTACACAATCAAATCCAATCAACAAAATATATTACAACTAAGGTCGATATCAATAGGTCTCAAATTAATCAATGTCGTGAACGTGGTAAGAATTGGAAGGAAGTTATGCACTCAAAATCATGTCGCGGAAATAAGGTAGTTGTTCGAAAGAATGTACCCGTTATGCGTTGATTCAACCCAGATAGAATGCTCGACCACGTCGGGAGGAATTTCAATGTTCGATCTTGTGGGCCTTCTATTGCCAACGCCGAGTTTGGACGATTACCTCCTTGATTGGGAGTTCTTTTCGACTTTGGACGGTATTGCGAAGGTGATCTAGACTTCCACACTGTAACATGCTTTTCTCACCTTGATTTCCGCAGCAATTTCGGCGGTGGCCCGTCTGTCCACATTTGTTGCACCTTGGCGATCTCAGTGATGATAATTGCATCGAGTACACAAAGGATGTGGACCTCATATCCTGCCATAGTTACGATTTATTCCGCCTCTTGTTTTGGATTACGGTCTCGGCTTCCCTCGGTGATCCTCCGTCGCTTTCGTCCATTGTTTGAAGTACCTTCTCCGTTGTTGGTTCGTCTAGCATCGAGATGTATTATAATTTGGGTGAGTAGATTCGCTATTCCCAGACGTTGTTGTCTAGATCGTCATTGTTGTTTGGGTTGCCGTTGTTGTTACCTCCCGGCGTGTGTTTCTTGCGACCATGATCCTCTGAGGACCAAAACATCGGGTTGAGTAAACGACATTCGAACGAAGTCGATGAGGTGCGAGCGGTGGTAATGTGTTATAGTGATCGAAACATGACAGAACAGAGACATGCTATGACTAACAAGTCGAAAGATGGAAAAGAGAAGATATGAACAAGGTACGGTAATGTAGACGTGAACGTAAAACATGCCATGCATACCCACCCGACCAATGCAACTTCAAAGACCGGACTCTAAAGACTCGACTAAACATGATTTAAAATTACCACTCTTATCATTGCATGGTTCTTCATAAATTAGACATAGTTGATCGGGCTATGTATAATTTATGAGTAACGATGCAACGATAGGACTAGTTGACTCGAATGGTGTTCATTGTTTAATAAAATAATATACAAAAAAAATTTTATTCCGGTTATAGTGTGATTTTATTTTTGAAAAATCGGCATTCTCTATAACCTTTGGCTCGTACCAATCATCACACCTCCGGGGCGGAAACACGAGTGTAACGGAAGGAACATAAGCAAAGATAATAGAACATACCAACATTAATATTAAAAGAAATATTACACCATTACAATACTAGTTTAGCCGTCATCGGCAAATATATTACAAAGTTTAGATTCCAAAATATTATGTTCTATTACATAATGATTTGTAGTGACAAGTGAAAACTTCATTTTCAAGACTTGGAAGAAAGAACTTACTAACGATCACCGAAATGCATGAGAGAAAAGCGGGTCAACTATGAAAATAGTTGGTGAGTAAACACGTTTAGCAAAAATAAGAAAACTCGTAAGAAAGAGTCAAAGGTTGCGGTCATCAAAATAGTCCACAAAGCAAAGGCATTGTGTATCCACTCGCCCAAGTTCCGCCCATACAAAACTTGCAACTGTGTGTACACAACCCATTGCACGAAAATATATCGCGTCAAGTGGTCAAGTATAAGCGGTCATAATAGTTCACAATATAGTACCACGAATATAATAATAATTTAGGTATGCTAACGATGAAGCCAAATTAAGTTGGGTGCCACTTCCCAAAGTTATGTTGGGTGCCTCTTCCCAAAGATATACTGGTACCTCTTCCCAAAGATATACTGGTACCTCTTCCCAAAGATATACTGGTACCTCTTCCCAAAGATATCTGGGTACCTCTTCCCAAAGATATCTGGGTACCTCTTCCCAAAGATATCTTGGGTACCTCTTCCCAAAGATATCTGGTACCTCTTCCCAAAGATATACTACCTCTTCCCAAAGATATACTAAACAAAGGTGTCTATATAGTGATGCTCGAACATGGGAGACTTTATAGTGATGCTCGAACATTGGAGACTTTAGGACAAGGTCATAACACGACGGTTCAATAAGTTCAAATATTCAAGTCAAAAGAGTTCACAATTGTAAGGATCAATTTAATTCAAGTATGGTTCATGCATTCACCCCAAAATATAGTAAAAGCGGTAAAAGGGGATGTGATTACTCACTTGATAAACCGAGGCGATGACAAAAGTGAGTACACCGGGTATAATGTGATGTGTTAACGGGACCTATCACGAATGATATGATATGCAATGAGTTGCAATGTAATGTTATGCATGCACTTCGTATGTTATTTATACCATTAGCGAGTTTTGAAAATATTACTAATCGTCGAAAAATACTCTTTGACGTCTAGACCCTTCAAAAATGACTTTACATGTTTTTACGTCAAAATGTCATCCTACAATGGTTTTATAATGATTTTGGTGAAATTACCACTTTTCGTCAGTAAAACAATGTCGTCGGAATTTTTATAAAAGTAACAAAATGGCTTCGGAAAAGTAGTCGTAAAAATGGTGTACGTCGATCGTTAGAGAACGAACTCGACGGTTTTGGAAAGTTTGTATCGATATCTAGAAGTTTCAGTTCAGGAGTTTTCGTCCAAAAGGTCTCGATCATAAAGATATCAAGGGTTAAAGATAGTGATTTTGGCTAATTGTGTGCGTAAAATAAGTTTCGCCAAGTTTGAACATCCGTAAATAATTTACCATAACTCCGCTTGACAAACAGCTTTTTGTTTTGGAAAATATGGTCGGTGAACTTGATTTTACTAGAAGACATTTTGTTCCAAAAGTTTTACATCATGGTTAAAAGCGCGCAAACATAGCCCTTACAACTAATGAAATACTTGAATCGTAGAAATAATATAATTTTTCGAAAATAATAGTTACGGCAACTTTATAAAACGTGCATATATTTGTCGTTTCAAATCCGTTTTCACGTAAAATATGTCCTTAGCTTCGTATCAAGTAAACTAATATATTTTTGATAAGTCGAAATAATTTGTGAAGCTTAAGGCTCGTTTTGACCCAAAATACTAAAACAACAAGCTGAAATTTTCGAAAATAAACATTTCGTCGTCAAACTTTAAAAATTCACCACGGCTTCGTTATAACTCCGTTTTATCCGTTCAAAAGGCCACGGATTCGTTTTAAAGTATATTTTCTAAATATCAAGGCCAAAACTTCGTACTAACTGTCGGATTTTCCAGAAATTCGAATTAAGGACAGAACCAAATATATAGTTATCGAAAATAGTTTTCTCGGACAAAACTTATTCTAATCCCTTCAAATCAACTCCAAAACTAATCTAATCCTACCATACACCTTCTTAGGGTGTCATGGGTTCCTAATCACCATCAAGACCAAAGATTACCATGGGAATATTTATAGGATGACCAATATGTAATATAACTCAATAAATCATGAAATAAATGGTATAAATCACATATTATGCATATAAGCTCCAAAATGAAAAGAAACATATGAAATGAAAAGGAAACTTAAAATGATAAAACATGCTTACAAGTGATAGTGAAGAGGTGTAGGTAACAAGGATTAACTTAAATACCCTTGGTTTTATTTCAAAACCATATAAAGAGTTTATACTAGGTTGTTAATACACTTGATCTTGCAAAAATTTTGGATCCCTTGTGCTCTTGATATGGACGGTTTGGAGATGAAAAAGAAAGAGAAAACACACTATACTAATTATTGAAAATGAGAAGAAGGAATAAGATAATTGAGTTGGAGTATGTATATGTACAATCAAGAAAAATTTTACTAACTCCATTTAATGCCAAGCCCATAGTGGCGGGTTTGGGGGTGTTTCACTTTTGTCTCTCAATTTTTTTTTTTTTTTCTAAATTGTGTAGATATTTACTTGTATAATTTGTAAGAAAAGTGTAAGTAAATGTGTAGT
Organism: Chrysanthemum lavandulifolium; assembly: GCA_022545495.1. Classification (NCBI taxonomy): domain Eukaryota; kingdom Viridiplantae; phylum Streptophyta; class Magnoliopsida; order Asterales; family Asteraceae; genus Chrysanthemum; species Chrysanthemum lavandulifolium. The sequence continues at coordinate 109,930 of JAHFWF010000119.1, read as the reverse complement.
TAAATGTAACTTGTAAAGTAAATGGTAAATTTTAGGTAAAAGAGATGTTTAATAGATCAAAATAGAGTATGATGATATTATAAAATTGTAAAATACCTTCCTTGTGAAAATTGAGTGATAATAATTATCGATTAGTTTTAAGAAAACGTCGTAATAATATAATTTTAATGATTTATATACGAAATAAATTCAAAACACTAGTTAAACTCAAAATATAGTTTTTATAACTAAATGTAAGTATCAAAATACATCGGGATCATTTTTGAAAGTAACGGATTAAATATACAAAATAATAACTCACGCGATAACGTTAATTAAATATAAAAATTACGCGATGAATGTGAAATAAAATGTCATGAATGAATTAATATGATGCATATTTAATTTAAGAAATGACCGGAATTTGAGAATTGTGACATTCTTCCCATGTCGGCGAATCACGTCCCGTGATTCGATTAACGATACTATGGTCCGAACCTCGACAAGAGTTCTAAAGTTCATGATCGTCGAACAGTCTAAATGATCATATCAATGCCCATGCGTCATGGGTTCCCCATTCAACTAAGTGCGTGCGGTGATCGATTTGATAGGGTAAACTTATCCAATATCGAACGTAGCTCTCAAAGACCTTTAGGTAGTCGATTCTAATTTAATCTCACAACTCATCAAACAAGAACCGCATGAGATTAAACTAAACCGACTTGAGTAAACTTGTCTCTTAGCTTGATTTTCGCAACTCATCAAACAAGAACTGTCACTAGATCAAGCTAGGAAACAAGTTGTTAGAAAGGTAGGATGCCACATCCTTGAATGAAGTCTTTTGAAAGATTCGCTCGATATTCGATTCGCTTACACAATCAAATCCAATCAACAAAATATATTACAACTAAGGTCGATATCAATAGGTCTCAAATTAATCAATGTCGTGAACGTGGTAAGAATTGGAAGGACGTTATGCACTCAAAATCATGTCGTACGGAAATAAGGTAGTTGTTCGAAAGAATGTACCCGTTATGCGTTGTGGGCTTCCTCGGTACCCGTAGAATGCTCGACCACGTCAATGTTACGATCTTGTGGGCCTTCTATTGCCAACGCCGAGTTTGGACGATTACCTCCTTGATTGGGAGTTCTTTTCACTTTGGGCGGTATTGCGAAGGTGATCTAGACTTCCACACTCGTAACATGCTTTTCTCATCCTTGATTTCCGATTCTGTTTGAGCAATTTGCCGAAGTGCCCGTCATCCACATTTGTTGCACCTTGGCGCTCACGGTGATGATAATTGCATCGAGTACACAAAGGATGTGGACTGATATCCTTTGCGCTCTGTGGTCGCCCATAGTTACGATTTATTGCCCTCTTGTTTTGCTTGATTACGGTCTCGGCTTCCTGGTGATCCTCCCGGCTTTCGTCCATTGTTTGAAGTACCTTCTCCGTTGTTGGTTCGTCTAGCATCGAGATGTATTATAATTTGGGTGAGTAGATTCGCTATTCCAGCGTTGTTGTCAGATCGTCATTGTTGTTTGGGTTGCCGTTGTTGTTACCTCCCCGCGTGTGTTTCTTGCGCCATGATCCTGAAGGACCAAAACATCGGGTTGAGTAAACGACATTCGAACGAAGTCGATGAGGTGCGAGCGGTGGTAATGTGTTATAGTGATCGAAACATGACAGAGCAGAGACATGCTATGACTAACAAGTCGAAAGATGGAAAAGGAAGATATGAACAAGGTACGGTAATGTAGACGTGAACGTAAAAACATGCCATGCATACCCACCCGACCAATGCAACTTCAAAGACACTGACTCTAAAGACTCGACTAAACATGATTTAAAATTACCACTCTTATCATTGCATGGTTCTTCATAAATTAGACATAGTTGATCGGCTATGTATAATTTATGAGTAACGATGCAACGATAGGACTAGTTGACTCGAATGGTGTTCATTGTTTAATAAAATAATATACAAAAAAATTTATTCCGGTTATAGTGTGATTTTTATTTTTGAAAAATCGGCATTCTCTATAACCTTTGGCTCTGGTACCAATCATCACACCTCATGGGAGGCGGAAACACGAGGTGTAACGGAAGGAACATAAGCACAAGATAATAGAACATACCAACATTAATATTAAAAGAAATATTACACCATTACAATACCGGTTTAGCCATCATCGGCAAATATATTACAAAGTTTAGATTCCAAAATATTATGTTCTATTACATAATGATTTGTAGTGACAAGTGAAAACTTCATTTTCAAGACTTGGAAGAAAGAACTTACTAACGATCACCGAAATGCATGAGAGAAAAGCGGGTCAACTATGAAAATAGTTGGTGAGTAAACACGTTTAGCAAAAATAAGAAAACTCGTAAGAAAGAGTCAAAGGTTGCGGTCATCAAAATAGTCCACAAAGCAAAGGCATTGTGTATCCACTCGTTCCAAGTTCCGCCCATACAAAACTTGCAACTGTGTGTACACAACCCATTGCACGAAAATATATCGCGTCAAGTGGTCAAGTATAAGCGGTCATAATAGTTCACAATATAGTACCACGAATATAATAATAATTTAGGTATGCTAACGATGAAGCCAAATTAAGTTGGGTGCCACTTCCCAAAGTTATGTTGGGTGCCTCTTCCCAAAGATATCTTACCTCTTCCCAAAGATATACTGGTACCTCTTCCCAAAGATATACTGGGTACCTCTTCCCAAAGATATCTGGGTACCTCTTCCCAAAGATATCTGGGTACCTCTTCCCAAAGATATCTGGGTACCTCTTCCCAAAGATATACTGGGTACCTCTTCCCAAAGATATACCGGGTACCTCTTCCCAAAGATATACTACGAACAAAGGTGTCTATATAGTGATGCTCCGAACATGGGAGACTTTATAGTGATGCTCGAACATTGGAGACTTTAGGACAAGGTCATAACACGTGCGGTTCAATAAGTTCAAATATTCAAGTCAAAAGAGTTCACAATTGTAAGGATCAATTTAATTCAAGTATGGTTCATGCATTCACCCCAAAATATAGTAAAAGCGGTAAAAGGGGATGTGATTACTCACTTGATAAATTGAGGCGATGACAAAAGTGAGTACACCGAGGTATAATGTGATGTGTTAACCGGGACCTATCACGAATGATATGATATGCAATGAGTTGCAATGTAATGTTATGCATGCACTTCGTATGTTATTTATACCATTAGCGAGTTTTGAAAATATTACTAATCGTCGAAAAATACTCTTTTGACGTCTAGACCCTTCAAAAATGACTTTACATGTTTTTACGTCAAAATGTCATCCTACAATGGTTTTATAATGATTTTTGGTGAAATTACCACTTTTCGTCGCAAAACAATGTCGTCGGAATTTTTATAAAAGTAACAAAATGGCTTCGAAAAAGTAGTCGTAAAATGGTGTACGTCGATCGTTAGAGAACGAACTCGACGGTTTTGGAAAGTTTGTATCGATATCTAGAAGTTTCAGTTCAGAGTTTTCGTCCAAAAGGTCTCGATCATAAAGATATCAAGGGTTAAAGATAGTGATTTTGGCTAATTGTGTGCGAAAATAAGTTTCGCCAAGTTTGAACATCCGTAAATAATTTACCATAACTCCGCTTGACAAACAGCTTTTTGTTTTGGAAAATATGGTCGGTGAACTTGATTTTACTAGAAGACATTTTGTTCCAAAAGTTTTACATCATGGTTAAAAGCGCCGCAAACATAGCCCTTACTGACTAATGAAATACTTGAATCGTAGAAATAATATAATTTTTCGAAAATAATAGTTACGGCAACTTTATAAAACGTGCATATATTTGTCGTTTCAAATCCGTTTTCACGTAAAATATGTCCTTAGCTTCGTATCAAGTAAACTAATATATTTTGATAAGTCGAAATAATTTGTGAAGCTTAAGGCTCGTTTTGACCCAAAATACTAAAACAACAAGCTGAAATTTTCGAAAATAAACATTTCGTCGTCAAACTTTAAAAATTCACCACGGCTTCGTTATAACTCCGTTTTATCCGTTCAAAAGGCCACGGATTCGTTTTAAAGTATATTTTCTAAATATCAAGGCCAAAACTTCGTACTAACTGTCGGATTTTCCAGAAATTCGAATTAAGGACAGAACCAAATATATAGTTATCGAAAATAGTTTTCTCGGACAAAACTTATTCTAATCCCTTCAAATCAACTCCAAAACTAATCTAATCCTACCATACACCTTCTTAGGGTGTCATGGGTTCCTAATCACCATCAAGACCAAAGATTACCATGGGAATATTTATAGGATGACCAATATGTAATATAACTCAATAAATCATGAAATAAATGGTATAAATCACATATTATGCATATAAGCTCCAAAATGAAAAGAAACATATGAAAATGAAAAGGAAACTTAAAATGATAAAACATGCTTACAAGTGATAGTGAAGAGGTGTAGGTAACAAGGATTAACTTAAATACCCTTGGTTTTTATTTCAAAACCATATAAAGAGTTTATACTAGGTTGTTAATACACTTGATCTTGCAAAAATTTTTGGATCCCTTGTGCTCTTGATATGGACGGTTTGGAGGAGAGAAAACCAAGAGAAAACACACTATACTAATTATTGAAAATGAGAAGAAGGAATAAGATAATTGAGTTGGAGTATGTATATGTACAATCAAGAAAAATTTTTACTAACTCCATTTAATGCCAAGCCCCTAGTGGCGGTTTTGGGGGACTTTTGTCTCTCAATTTTTTTTTTTCTTTCTAAATTGTGTAGATATTTACTTGTATAATTTGTAAGAAAAGTGTAAGTAATGTGTAGTTAAATGTAACTTGTAAAGTAAATGGTAAATTTTAGGTAAAGAGATTTTAATAGATCAAAATAGAGTATGATGATATTATAAAATTGTAAAAATACCTTCCTTGTGAAAATTGAGTGATAATAATTATCGATTAGTTTTTAAGAAAACGTCGTAATAATATAATTTTAATGATTTATATACGAAATAAATTCAAAACACTAGTTAAACTCAAAATATAGTTTTATAACTAAATGTAAGTATCAAAATACATCGGGATCATTTTGAAAGTAACGGATTAAATATACAAAATAATAACTCACGCGATAACGTTAATTAAATATAAAATTACGCGATGAATGTGAAATAAAATGTCATGAATGAATTAATATGATGCATATTTAATTTAAGAAATGACCGAAATTTGAGAATTGTGACACTTGGTCACCAAGATAAGTTACCTATAAATACAAACCCTTGTATTCATTCATAACCTAATCTTGGATCACCAATAACCTAATTTCTTCTCCTTCTCCTCTCCTCTTTGTGTGGCCGGTCGAAACACTCTTCCCCAAGAGTTTTCGATTTTTGTCTAACTCAAAGATACAAGTATAGGTTTATTAGTGATTCAAGGAACTAGCTTCTCCACATCAAATCGCTATTAGTACGTGTGTACAAGAACGAAGAACAAGCACACTTGAGCTTGTAATCCTTGGTGGTCGATTTTTTGGGTTGGACGATTTGTATAAACCCTTGTTTAGGGTTTTGGGTTTTGTTACTTGATCACATAATCGTTTGATTGCTTGAATTGCTAAAAGGTACGCACTTTCTTGTTTGGTTAATTAATTACATATATTATTCCTATAGTCTTCCGCTGCTTGCTTTGATGATGTATTTGTTTTATGTATAATTGTTATGAGTATAAAATTCCAACAGTTCAAAGATAACTAAGGATCATTTGATTCCACCATGGCAATTAAAAGCACCAAGATTCCTTCTATCACAATTAGTTCAATAGGGTTAAATAAATTTATACAAATTCATCGAAGATGACACCTATGTGGCCTAAATTTCTTCCAAGCCATCCCCTAAAGTTATGGAACAAGCATGAAGTCAATCTTGGTCGATTTTAATTCTTTAAACAACTTCCTTTACTACATGTCCCCTGTACCAACCAAGACATTCGAACCACCTATGTAAGTTGTTGTCAACTTCTTCCAAGTCGATGACATAACAATTTCTCCTAAGGGTGGAGGGAGTGGTACCCTAATACCCTTGGTGCCACCTCACCTTTATCCAATAAAAACCCTCCAACTCAAAACTACCCAATTCTACCCTAACACTACCCTAAGTGGAGGGAGTGGTACTCTAATACCCGATTTTTTATTATTTTTTTTTTTTAATTATATATTTTTAATAAATTTGTTACTAAATAAAAACATACAATTTGTTACTAAATTTAACGTTATGGATAACAACTAAAAAAAATAAAGAAACGTGTACCAAAAAGGCAAAAACCACAAGTTGCAAATAGTATATGGACAACTTTACAAAATCACTTTTCTTTTTCTTTTGGATGTGATGCAAATAGTATATGGACAACAGTACAAAACACATACAAACAAACTATTATCTCCACCTCTTCACCCACCACCTACGGAAAATATCTCCGGTGCCGGAGATGGGTGTTGCAGAACATGTATAATTTATTTTTCATCTTTTTATAAAAGCTTTCTATTCATTTTATACTTGTAAAATCATTTTCTTAGTCTGATTATCAAAGAGAATCACGGGTAGTCTTGCGAGCTCGGAGCTCGAATTCCTTAATCGAACCATCTACCCGAGCTAGGCGGGACGGTGTACCCGCTCGGGTACTTGGTACCCGCACCCCTACCCGCTCTCCACTCCGTCATGCCTAAATGGCCTCAATTTCAAAGAAATGACTCCTCTTCTATCGGTCACATTGGAACTAGACAACAGATTCTCCCAAACGGATGTGAGATCATTCTTCACCAATAGATCTTCACTTCCAATTATGTACGTCAATTTATCCTACAAGCATATTACATAGCCTACAAAGTTCTAAAGTTCTTATGCCAAATTTCAACCTTGATGAATCATAGGAACTCTTACCATTTTTATTATCGTGTGTCTAGACGCCTTTTAAAAAAAAAACGAAATTATTCGAGACTTCCAAATTATAACGTAGCATGTCATCAAATGACCAACATAACCATAGTCCCTAGCAGACATACACTTTTGCTTCGTATCTTTACTTTCAGATTCATTTAAATACTTTCTATCTCACATAAGTCTTCCTAAAGTTAATCTTTTATAAACTGTATCCCAACTTTATTAGCATCCTAATCAATTTATCCAATCTTCAGTCACAACCTAAACAATTAGTACATCCTCAGTCCAAATCATCTCAATATACGCAAATCCCACCAAAGAACAAAAATATATGGAAATTCATAACAACTCCTATAATTAATAATCTCGACTAATAAGCAGGTTTTGTGATTTTTCAAAACTATTTCACTCAGTTTCTCAACTTAAGTCAAACTAGTCCAATTTTAATTCCAATAATGTATCAAGCACAAATGAAAGAAGATTGTGTTCTAGTGATTTTCTAGGCATGTTTGTCAAGTCCGGCATTACTTACTGCCTCGGCCATTGTACCCTTGGAAACTAATGACGACTACATTTTAAGAATCATATTAAGCACGAGCCTCGGTTTTTACTGCAGTCTGTTGGGTCTGTTTTAAAATTTTCAGTTTGCGTAGTTTTTTATGGGCTTAAGCTATATAAAAGACGTGTACTTTTTCAAATGTTCAATTATACTACTCGACTGATACGGGAACTTGTTATTTTCATGCCCATTTTATTACATTATTGTACGTGTAGGCAGTTAAAACTTACAACGGGCATATTAGTATAAAAAAAGTTCACTTAGCAGACAAGTAGTATTTTAGATACAGTTTAGGTACACGTACCTTAATAAAACATTTAAAAAAAAGTACACGTCTATACTGTATCTTAAACCCTAATCACAACATTGAACTTAATAATTTTTTCTAAGCGATATGCTAATTTAACAACCAAACAATAATCATAGTATACCATCAAAACACATAAAAAAATAATAATCACTAATAAATAAATAAATAAAGGTTATATATACCTGAAGACCACCATCACCTCTTAGACAAGGAACTAAAAGAGGACCAATTTGATTAACAACTGGAACTTTAACACCAAACCCATGGTGATTATTAATTTCTTCAACTATATTGTTGCTTTCATCCTCTTGATTTCCAAACCCAAGAAATCCCATGAATTTCTTCCATGGACCCATTTATTTAATTCAATCAGGTTTACAAATATTGGTGGGTTTGGGTGATTGGGATTTTTAGGTTCAGGGGTTTTATGCAATCACTTTATTAGTAATATTTTTTTGCGGACAAACTTAGCAGAGACTCCAAAATGTGCAATAAAAAGTTATATAGTTTAATTGTTTGTACATTGAGGTGTTTCGATCAAATTTATGAGTGACCCAAAGGCTTTTCGTATGTGAGTGGCTCATCAATATAGATGTTGTGGGTTCGAGTATCGTTGAAAACATGTAAGATATAATTTGTGAAGTAGGTGGGGCAGGTTGTAAAAGATTATCGTTCTAAAATAATAATAATAATAATAACATTAAGGCTCCAAAATACTTTTTTTTTTTTTCATTTTCACACGTCATACATTTGTGTTGTCAACAAAGTAAGTTGGGCCATCAATAAACGTTCGACATTATCTTATGATAGCGGATGAGAGCTTCAGCCCAACTGCCTAAGGTCTATGCACCTTATGTCAGCTTAACACAAGCTCACCAAGATTAAGATTCAGCGAATAGCCTACGAAACGTACCCCAAGATGCCCCCTCGTGAACCCTGCCTCACAGAAGCACCCTGGCAAACGGTACGCCTGGAGACCAAGTCGGGTCGTTGGAACGAACCCTATGTGCCACACCTCCAAAATGTCGCAGCAAAAAGGTAACCGGGATATGACTTCATAGCACAAAGACACAAGATATAAAGAACGACATCTACATGAGACGTTTAAAAGTACACGTTCAATTAAAGAAATAATGTTTTACAAAATATAACCAAGAGATTCTCAAAGTATATTGAAGCTTTGTTTTGTAATTGAACGTTAAGTAATACATAAATCTTCGTCAAAACGAAATCCCAAAATGCGACTCTATGTCATGCTACATGTAAACCAAGCTAGTGAAATCAAGATCCTGAGAAATTCATGCTAAAATATCAACATTAAATTGGTGAGTTCATTGGCTTAAGTATTTGTAAAAGTTAACTACAAGATTTTAATGTTTGCTTGACCAGTTCATTCGATCATGTATGTAAATTTTGTACTAAGCTCATGGCACTGAAGCCTTAACATATGTTTGACCAATACATTCGGTCATATATTATGTATGCCCCTGTAGGTATCTTGCCAAACACCCAAAGTTTTCCAAATGATATGCGTCCATTTGACCAATTGGCGCGACCAACCCGGACGGGGGTGTCAACCCAATAGATCTTAAACCCCGAATTTTTACTTGATTTCAAATAAGATATAAAAGTGCCACAATCTTCCCTCAACCTTTAGGCTTAAACCGTCATACACTTCGAATCTACCTCACTATTCCTCTAGAGAACGATCAATCCCCCAAGTCTTACCTATACTACACTACAACAGTTAGGTACTCTGCCTAGGAGGATTGTAAAACTTAGTGTGTTGTAATCCAACGCATCAACCTTTCCTAAGATTGGTACAATGTCTCATCCATCTCCTGCTTGAAGTTATGGATCTCCTCCAATTGCTTGGCAGTCTTTGGGAGAGGTTAATATTTCTGAAGAAAAGTCCTTTTCAAAAGTTCTATTGGGTCAGTAAATTCCCAAACTTCCTGGAACAATGATTTGAAGATAAAATAACCCCAAGTCTTTAATAACCTTAAACATACACAAGTCACTGAATGAACAGTTGTTCAGTAAGTCATCTTTAAGAAGCTCAGGACAAGCCTAAGAAGAAGGGTTTCCATTCAGTAAGGCGGGACTCAGTGAATGATACCTGAGCGAAAGAAGAAGATGGTGGATTCAGTAAGTGATGACAATAGCTCACTGAATCCCCAGACTCCTCACTTACTATGAAGACTGAAGACTTAAAGACTGAAGTAAAGGCGGGATAAAGCGGGATAAGTTTGAAGGATAAGAGTGTGTCCTTATCTACAAAGGTTAACTTACCATGAATGGATAAAAGACCAAGAGTGTGTCAACACCGAAACTAAGAAAGGGAAATTGTCCCTTACTAGAAATAGTGTTATGTAACAGAGACAAAATACGTAAGGTGAAGTTTGTGTCAGTCTTGTCTTTTAGGAAAACGGTTGTATTTCATACTTGTATAAAGTGGAGTAAAAGGGTTAAGCTTGTGCACTAAATGCTTATATATTCACAAGCCCTTTTACTCCTCCGAATACAACTAAGTCCATCATGTTAGCTCAGTTGGTTAGCATAGTTGTACTTAAGCTTAGCTTAAGTTTAGTGATGAGTACATCATACATTGTCATTCAATCCCAAGTGTTGTTCCGCAAACACTTGGGTAATATATTCTTTGATTAACTTTTAATAAGAATATAAACGTTGAAAAACTCTTGTCTAATTTACTTTACTTTTTAACTTGTTAAAACTTTTTTTCAAACAACATTGTTAAGTCATGGAGCTTGGGTAGATTAACTTTGTAGTTAATTATAACCAAGTTAAAGGGAACAACAAGTGGTATCAGAGCCTCTGGTTTATAAAACTTTTAATCACAGAGTCTCTAAAGTTTTTAAAATCAAGATCCTACCATGACTGATAGTGATGTGGCCCAACTAGTCGACAAAAAGGGAGGAAGCTATTCAGCTGTTGCTCCCCGACTGGAAGTTGGAAAATTCAATAAGTGGAAAAAACGCATGCTTTGCTACTTAACATGAATGGAAACATACTACATTAAATGTATTAAAGATGGTCCATTTGTCACAAAAACTACTGAAGGTTTACCCAAGCTTGAAGCTCAATGAACTCCTGATGAGATAAGGGTGATCAATCAGGACCAACACCTCAAAAGCATCATTATATCTTGTCTCCCTGACGATATAATGGAATCAGTCATTAACTGTAAAACAACCAAACAAACTTGGACTGACTTGGTTCATAGCTATGAGGGTCCCTTAGATACCAAGGAAAACAGGATAATGGACCTGAAACTTGAGTATAACACTTTCAGAGCCAAAGATTATGAAAGTCTCTCAGAAACCTATACCCATTATAAGACACTGCTCAATGAGTTGTCCAATGATGGTGTCACCCTGTCTAAGCATGAGATGAATGTTGGCTTTGTCAACAGTCTACCTAAGAAGTGGTTAAGCTTCTCTCAGGTTTTTAGGAATGCTAATCACATTAAACATATTGAGCTCCCTAAAATCCATGGGAAGTTTATCTATGAAGACAACTTAATCTCTAGGAGATACCCTGATTCAAAAAAAGGCTCATGGAACCAAAAAGGCCCTGACCATTGCACCCATATCAACTGCATTATATTCAAATGGTGTTGTGCAGGATTTTCAAAAAAACTCTGATGGTGAGGCTGATGAAAGAACCAATGAGGAATACCTAAATGATTTACACACTGAATTTCAAGAAAGGGCACTCCTTGCAAACTCAAAACGTTTTATCAAAAGAAATAAGTCAAACTTTTGTGGTTCCAAAGCAAATGAAAGCACTGAATGTTTTAAGTGTGGTAAAAAGGGTCATTTTGCAAAAGACTATTTTTCTAAAACCAATTCAGAACCTTCATATAAATTTTCTAGAAACAGTTCCTCAGGAACTAGCAAGTTTCAACCTAAACTGCTTCAGTCTTCTAATCATTTTCAAAACAAAACTGATCACAAAGGTCAAAAATACTTTGAAGCTAAGTACAGAAAAGCAAAGGCTAAACTTGAACTCCTTGAGGCTGCACCATCAACCCCTCAGTCCACATAAATCTCTAAACTTTCTCAGGGAAAGAACAAAGGTCTTGTTGCTGAAACCTTTGACTAGGATGAAGAAGATGTTTCCTTTGATGATGAAGTTAGAGTCAGTGCACTGATGGCACTTTCTGATGGATAAAAGTTGACTGTTGGAAAGAGTCATGCTAGAAATGAAGAGTGGGTCAACATCACCATGAGAAAGAGACATTGTTTGGCATCTAGAGAGTGGATGCTCAAGGAGTATGACTGGTGTGAAATAATATCTGCACAAATATGTAGAAGAGCCAGGACCTAAGGTAGTATTTGCTGATAATTCATCATGTATCACTGAAGGTTATGGTTCAGTAAACTGTAATGGAATAGTTTTTACCAGAATAGCCTATGTAAATGGTCTCAAGTACAATCTTATAAGTGTCAGTCAACTATGTGATGCTAAGTACATTGTTCATTTTGATAATAAGCAAGGCACAATCTTCAATGCTAATAAAGAAGTTGTTCTTATAGCCCCTAGAAGAGAGGATGTTTATGTTTTAGACATGTCAACCTTGACTCAAAATGCAGCTTGTCTTTTTACCAAAGCCACTGAAACCATGAATTGGCTTTGGTACAAAAGACTGTCCCATTTAAACTTCAAAAACATAAACAACCTTGCCAAACAGAACAAAGTCATTGGCCTACCATCCCTTGTGTTTTCAAAGGATAAAACCTGCTCAGCCTGTGAAAAAGGAAAACATTACAGAGCTTCTATTAAAACAAAACAAAATTTCTCAATCAAAAGCTGCCTTCATCTCCTACACATGGATCTTTTTGGACCTGTCAGTCCAAGATCTATTCAACATGAGAAGTACACCCTGGTCATTGTTGATGAATTTTCAAGATATACATGGATATACTTCCTCACCAAAAAGAGTCATGCAACTTAAACAATCATGTCCTTCATCGAAAGATTGAGAATCAAATGACATATATGTCAAACAAATTTGTCTTGACAATGGTATCGAATTTATAAATCATGAGCTTGAGTGTTTCGTGATGAAAAAGGAATATCCCAAAATTTCTCATCTCCCTATACCCCCGAACAAAATGGGGTAGTGAAAGGAAGAATAGAACACTCATTGAGGTCGCAAGAACCATGTTAAATGGTTCGGTGCTATCTAAGCATTTTTGGACCGAAGCATTCAAATCTGCATGTTATATACAAAATAGGCCAGTAATTGTCAAAAGACATAGCAAAACACCCTATCAGATCTTCAAGGGAAGACTCTCTGACATCAACTATTTCCATGTATTTGGATGTCCAGTGTTCATTCACAATCACAATGATCATTTGGGAAAATTTGATGCCAAAGTTGGCGATGGTTATTTCTTAGGCTACTCACTAATGTCGAAAGCATTCAGGGTGTTCAACACTAGAAGACAACAAGTTGAGAAAATCTTTCATATAACCTTTGATGAAAGTACTGAGGCAATCAGTTATTCAAACACCTCTATGGAAGAGATAGGAATTGATGACTCATCAAGATATCCTCTCTCGGTGATTATCATCCTGAAAGCAATTCCCCTACACAGTATCAGGCTGATGCTGATGTTTCTTACTACATCATTCCACACAACCTTCCGTAACCAACCATTAGTGAATTCATTGATACTCAACAAATTCCCAATGGGACTGATCATACTGAACAAAATGTTCAAGAACCTGAGATTCCCTTTGTTCAAACTGAACAACTAAAACCCAATACCCTTTTGAATCTCAGGCTACCATCAATGAATCTCCAGCTACTGAAGCTGTTCCTCAAACCCTTGAAACCTCAACAAGCTCATATCCTAGACCCCAAGATTAATGGACCATGTCTCAGGACATTGAACTTGTTAACATAATTGGATAACCCACTGAAGGCATGCTCACTAGAAGCATAGCTGCTAAGTTAATTGCTGCCTCAGCTAATGAGTGTTTGTTTATTGACTTTCTCTCTGATATTGAACCAAAGTCAGTCAAAAAAGCTCTGAAACACCCAAGTTGGGTACAAGCCATGTAAGTTGAACTAGAACAATTTGACAAAAACAAAGTCATGACTTTAGTCAAATGTCCCAAAGATGTTCTAGTCATTGACATGAAATGGGTTTTCAAGAACAAGACTGATGAGAATGGAATAGTCATCAAGAACAAAGCAAGACTAGTTGCCAAAGGATACAATCAACAAAAAGGAATTGACTATGAAGAGACATTTGCTCTTGTTGCTAGAATGGAAGCCATCAGGATCTTCTTGGAATATGCAACATACATGAACTTCAAAGTTTACCAAATGGATGTCAAAAGTGCATTTCTCAATGTTAAACTCCAGGAAGAAGTTTATGTTCAACAATCTCCTGGATTTGAAAGCAGTGAGTTTCCTGACAATGTCTGTAAGCTTGACAAAGCCCTCTATGGACTGAAGCAAGCCCCAAGAGCATGGTATGAAACTCTCTCAGCCTTTCTCATACAAAACAATTTTGTCAGAGGAAAGATAGACAACACCTTGTTTATCTATAGGACTAAAAGAGATGTGATACTAGTCCAAGTGTATGTTAATGACATCATATTTCGCTCAACAAATTACAAGCTTTGTAAACAGTTTGAGAAACTGATGACAAAGGAATTTGAAATGAGCATGATGGAAGAACTCACATACTTCCTTAAACTTCAAATCAAACAAACTTACAAAGGAATCTCCATCAGTCAGGAGAAGTACACTAGAAATCTCTTAAAGAAATATGAGATCTCTGACTGCTCCTCAGTTAAAACTCTCATGGTTCCTCCAAACAACTTAGGGCCTGAACTTGCAGGAAAATCGATGAATGAAACTTTGTTTCGTGTAGTAATTGGCTCCCTAATGTATCTCTCTGCCTCAAGACCAGATATTCAATTTGCAGTCTGCCTATTTGCTAGATATCAGTCTGATCCAAAAGAGTCTCATCTCACTGCAGCCTAGAGAATCCTCAAGTACCTGAAAGGTACACCAAACCTTGGGCTCTACTATCCCAAATGTTCATGATTTGACCTCAAAGGATACTCAGACTCAGACTCTGCAGGATGTAACATAGATAGAAAAAGCACCTCAGGCTCTTTCCAATTCCTTGAAGGAAAATTAGTTTGTTGGAGCACTAAGAAACAATGGTTAGTGGCTATGTCATCAGCAGAAGCTAAATATGTAGTTGTTGCAGGCTGTTGTGCAAATATACTATGGATGAAAAGTCAACTCAATGACTATGACATCCATTACAAGATGGTACCCATCTTTTGTGATAACACAAGGGCAATTGCCATCTCCAACAACCTTATAATTTATCAACGAACCAAACACATTGACATTAGGTATCATTTCATCAGGGACCATGTCATGAAAGGTGATATTGAACTACACTTCATCCCCACTGAATATCAGTTAGCTGATATCTTCACAAAACCCCTGGATGAACCCACATTCACAAGACTGAAAGCAGAACCTGGGATGTTGAACATTGATTAACTATCCACTGATTGATCATGTTCCACATAGTGTACATATTCACTGAATAATGGTCCCTGAATAAAATTAACACCTAAATCAATCTCACTGAATGATTAAAACTCATTCAGGGTCCCTGACATTAGATGAAGAACACATTAAATGAGTAACTAAATGCTCTAAGTATTCAGTTACTTAATGTCATAGGTTGGTAAACAAGCCAATTTAATATAGGAATATATGTTCCTTAACTCTTATGTCATTCATGTCATGGGCCCCTACATCCCTCACCTTATCCCACTTGGCATTAAATGCCTATACACACATAAAATATCCTAAGGATATTTTTGGTGACATCACCTCTGCAATAGCACTTTTACTGTGGTATGCAATTGTTTCATCGAGAAACACGCAAAAAACTATGGGTACTTAAGTGGTTGCATTTAAGGTGGAATATCAAGCGTTTGTCAAAAACAGTTTTCTAAATTTCTACATGTTTAAAACGAAACCTTTTCACCACTCTATAAATACCCTCTTCCTATCCTAAAACACACATACACACACAAAATTTTATGAAAACAAACTTTGTCAAAATCTCTTCAAAACTCAAAAATTGTGTGTGCTTTGTTCAAATCTGTTGATACAAACACTTTTTATCTTTGCTACATATTAAAATGATTTTACTACAAATCTTGATTCTTCTTAAAAAAACATGTGGTAAAAATTTCTTTGATCCTCTTGCCATCAAAAACAAAAAAAACCTTTCATATTCAAAAATGACAAGAACTCAAAGCCTTATGTTTGCACCACAGTGGGTAGGAGGTCTGGAAAATGTAGAATTCAAAATGAACAATGTTATAGGCAATTTTGAATACCCTAGTGATGTCCCAGCCTATAAGGGAATCATGAAGTTTTTATTCAACTGCCCACTGAAAAAGGCCTTTGTAAATTCATCATATATACTGTGCCAAAACTACCTCAGGGAGTTTTGGGAAACTGCAGTGGCCTTTAACCCGACACCCTCTACTAATTAGAACAGACCAAGACCCCTCGGAGTTTCTCATCAAATTTTTTGTCCTAAATTGGGAGAAACAACTAACTTTGGACTATAAAACTTTTTTCTCTTCAACTGGGCTAGACTATAATAATGGTAAATATGTTAAACACCCGGACCCAACTGTTGTTAAATCTGAGTTAGCAAAACTTGATTTTGAACCAGAGTTACTGGACAAAACCCCTATCACCAAGAACTCATTTCCCGTGGCTTGGAAGATCTTGTTCACCTTTGTGATTCAGGTTCTCGGTGGGAACCACTCATCCACTGAACAGATCAATTCTATTCACTTGATGATGGCTTATTGCTTGATGATAAGGACCACTATCGACATTGAAGAGATCATTTAAAGTGATCTCGTAACCAAGCTCTAGAGCAAAACTAGAGTGAAATACGTTTCATATCCTAGCTTTTTCTCTTTTGCTTTGCAAGAGTTACTGGGTTGCAATTACACTAAGGACTATAACTTTGGCACTTTACCTACCGTCCTGAGTGCCTCAAATTTTACAAGGAATCCATCCTTAGTTACTGATATTGAATTAACGGCCCATATGGTTGCTGTAAACAACTAGAGGAATTCAGTGTCTCCAAACCCTTATCCTAAAAAGAAAAAGGGAAGACTCAGACTGGGACTAAAACCAAACCCAAGTCCCAAGGCCTTGAGGCTTCAGGAACACAGGTCAAAAGACCAACAAGACCCCAGATAGAAAATAACCCCTTGGGTGACCAAGCATTACCACCCCCGGTGACAACAAAGGACACTGATACATCACAGTCAGTTCCCTTGGTCCCAACTACTACTCCTCAAGATCCAGAGGGAAACAAATAACCTGTTGGTAGGGGAGCGCCTTCCACTCACCCTGATGAGGACATTCGAAAATCACCGCTTTTATCCGAGGGCACAAAAACTGATCCCAACGACTCAAGGGAAACAAACAACCCACTAATAGGGATCTCACTTCCACAATCCCTAAGGATAGCACTAGGAAACTCCTACCAGTGCTTGAAGGGGCAACGAGGGACAGAGACTTAGAGGGAACTATACCCCTCGCTAATATGGAACTCACCACCAATCCTGACTCTCGAGAGGACACTAGGAAACACCCATCAATGTCTGAAGGGTTCTTGGGGGGACAAAGACTCAAAGGGACAAAAACCACCAGCTGATATGGAATCCATAACCCCCACTGGTTTTCTAACAGTAGCAGATGTTCAGGCTTTTCTCATGTCAGACGAAGAGCTGGATATTGAAATTGATGAGGAAGAACTTGATGTTGGTGATGATGTGGATGCTGATGTTTAACCCACTGAACAAGAACATCATCCTAATCCAAAAGAGGCTAAAGAGTCATCCTTAAAGCCTAATGATGACTCTTCTAACTCTACATCATCTTCATGCCCTGAAGATCTAAATAAGTATGAAAACATTCTTCCTCTCAATGAAAGATAACTGGTCAGGTTCTTGAAGAAGGCTATTCAGAGGTTGTATGATGGTATTACTGATAAACTGTGGGATCAGCATGTGGAGGTTGCTGCTAGTTATGCTGATCTCAAAGCAGATGTTGTCGAAAACTTTGAAGATAATGGTAAGCACAGGGAACATATGTACCATTCTCTTTATACCCTGGATGAGCACCTGAAAAAGTTTCTCAAGGCCATTCAGGATGCTCACACCAAATTGGACAATATCAAAGAAGCTGTTAAAGATGACCATGTACTGAATAAAATGGTTCTAGAGGCTACTGACACATATGTGAAGAACTCATCAAGCATACTGAACTCATCACACTGCTCAACAACTCTAATTTTCAGGGTCTAAGTTCATCAGTAAGGGCGATTCAGTCCTCTCTTAGTTCGTTGGACAAAAATGTGGCAAATCTGGTTAAGTCTTCAAATTCTAAGGTCTGGAATCTTGGGCCTGGAATGACAGCACTGGATACATCTCACGCCAATCTTGAGTTAAAGTTCACTTGTCTTTAGAAGGACACTTCAGATATCAAGTCTATGATATCTGAAATATATCAAGCATTCAAGGGTCAGTCAACTTCCTTAACTTCAGTGCCTGAGCCAACTCTTGCTCTTACTGAGTTCCAAGCAACAGTTAAGGGGGAGAAAGTTACAGAAGAACCAGTCACTGAAGAACAAACTCCTTCTCACACTGAGGGGGAGCCAACTCCAGCAGTACCAGTCTCACAGGTCCAACCAACAACACCATCATCATCATCATCATCAGTCCCTCCTCTTGATAAAGGCAAAGGCATTCTGACAACGCTTGAGCCTAAGCAACAAACTCTGGTACCTGCTTCCAAGACTGTCAGAACGGACCCTGATGAACCTATCAGAATTCCATTTGAAATTAATGGCAAGGTATACTATCTGACTATGGAACAAATGAGTGCTTATCTTGAAAAAGGAGGAACTTGCAAAGAAAGTGGCTGCATAGGAAAAGATGAGTAAGGCTACCCTGGTCAAAGTTTTTCATGAAGAAGCTGAAAAGCTAGGCATTGATCCTAAGACATTGGCAGGTGGTCAAGCAAGTAGAAAGTTCAAAGAAGCTCAAGACGTTGAACTGCTTGTCCTCAGGAAGAAGAAGCATGAAATAGAAAAGAGGATGGCTGAGATAAGGTAGAAATGAATTGATCATTACAACTGGGTAATGACAAATATAAAGAGGCCTGAACCTATCACAGATATCAAAATTCACCCCAACACCAAACCTGTAGCCCTCAGTGTCTACAGAAGTCCTGACAAAAGAACCTTTGAGGTTCATAATCCCTTCAAGTTTTCTGACTTTGGGATAACAGAACTGGATGAACTGGGTCACATCATAGAGAAGAAGAAGAATATAATTGTCAAAAATCTCTTGGACGCACTGAGCAAGAGATATGAGAAACTAAAACAAATGCTTGAAGATCTTGGCATACACTCTCTTCTTCCAGCCCCATTAAATCAACCTGCCCCCTCTCAGTCCTCTAAGAGAAAGAGGAAGATCCTGGAGCATGAACCAGAGATCAAAATTCATAGCCTAGACTGCAACAGAGCCCTCCTAAAAGGAGTTAGATTTGTGAATTGTAACACCCCCAATTTCGTGATACGCAACAGAATTCAAACTGAGTGTTACTCAACGACACAACAGTCATAATAATGGAAAACGATCTCTAAAGGAGTCGTTTAAAAAGGATTTATCATTCAAATTATTGAAATATATCAGAGTTTACAAAATAGGTCCCAGTTGGTTCCATTGTTTACAAAATGTAACAATATAAAGTCTTTTGATGTCTTTCTTGAATGATAAAATAATTATAGCCTTCTTGATTTAATCCTTGCCTTTCTGTGCCAGATTCCGACATTATGGACCTGAAATACATGCTTAAAACTATCAACACAAAGGTTGAGTGAAATTCATAGAGTTTGTTTGATGGATGAACACATTATGGTGGTAGTGTGAGTTAATTTAGACTCACACCAATGGTTTGAAAACAAAACAGTTATTATTGCTTGGTACGTACGACTGCCTCAACTATATGATACTTGAGCCCACTTTTGTTTGATACGGCTGCCTCAAGTATGTGATACTTGAGCCCGCTTTTGTTTGATACAGCTGCCTCAAGTATATGATACTTGAGCCCGCTTTTGTTTTATACGGCTGCCTCAAGTATATGATACTTGGGCCCGCTTTTGTTTGATACGGCTGCTACAAGTATATGATACTTGAGCCCGCTTTTGTTTGTCACTAAGCTCATGATACCGAAACCGTTAACAGCTTGTCAATAGAAATTGATATAATAGTTTGCCAGGTCTTGGTCAAACAGTGGCCCTAATAGGTAATTTGCCAATAAACCTATGGTTCTTCAAATAGATTGCGTTTGTTTACCGGACTTGGTCAAACAAACTGGATTCGTCAATCCCGATAGATCTATCCACATAAGTCGCGTTCACCCGCAAGTGATTAATGGTTCATGATAATAGGGACTTAAGTTTGGCAATAGTAGTACTTAGTGCAAATAATACATTCAGATAAGCATACAGTTTCAAAGCAATGTGTTCGGTTTAAAAATAGCATGTATTTCCCCCAAGGGTTTGTAAAACAATTAAGTAATAGAAAGTGGGGCTATGAACTCACCGTGAGTTGATGATGTTACGTGTTTAACGGATGTGGTGGATAAGCTGGGAAATCTCTACGTGCAACCTAAAATGGAATGTTGTGACTTAGGTTTGGAATAATGTTTAGGAAAACATATACCATCCTATATACGTCTCTATGTTGATCATGATGTAGTCATTTATAGTTTGTTGCTTATAGTAACAGTTTAGTATGTGAAAACGTATTTAGTTTATAGATATCCACTACCATTCGGGCCATCATAATTCAGAGGTCATGTAGTAAACGTTCGAGGAGCTAGGACACTTTAAATCGTAAATCCAGCAACTCGTCGATGCGTTTTACCCAAATGAAACCCCTCACATGAAGCTCCCTAGTATTGTAGCATTTAGTAGATAAAACATATGTTTTGAGTGAAGATTGTTATATCATAAATTTTATCATGTTTTTGGTAAATATCTAGTTTTTACAAGTTCTCATCGATTACTAGTGATCATAACTTATTAATATGGTCAAAAACGAAGTTTGGTTAAAATCGGCGAAAAAGGGTAAAATGGTCATTTTTCCGTTACTTGCGAAAATGCTATTCCGAAGGTTGAATGAACTTTTGTTAATTTAATATGTAACTAGCTATGAAAATAACATGGTTTCTATTTTCTCAACTTGTGAAAATCCAACTTTTGCCGGTATAAACTATTTTACAAATTTTAGGAAAACAATGATAACATTTGGTCTTTTTAGGCCGAGTTCCCTTGTAGTAGCCGTAAAACATCATTCCGGACAACTTTCGTGCTTTAACGTTTTAATGATTCGGAGCAGAAGTACCACTTCATTTTTGGACAGACCCGGTAGTAAGCATTTTGGCGTTTCTAGGTTTTCGCTAACTTCTTTTTACTATAACTTTTGACTCGTTTGTCCGTTTTGGGTGATTAAATTTGCTATGTTTACCTTTTTATCTTGTCTACTATAATATTTAAGTTACCAAGTCTATATGTAACTGGTTTTAATGGTATCAAACGTGTAGAATATGACTAGTTTGCTAGTTGGTTACTTTTACGACAATATGTGAATTAAAACATATGTTTGAGTATATGTACATCATGATCAACATAGAGACGTATATAGGCTGGTATATGTTTTCCTAAACATTATTCCAAACCTAAGTCGCAACATTTCATTTTATGTTGCACGTAGAGATTTCCCAGCTTATCCACCACATCCGTTAAAGCACTTAACATCATCAACTCACGTTGAGTTCATAGCCCCACTTTCTATTACTTAATTGTTTTACAAACCTTTGGGGGAAATACATGCTATTTTTAAACCGAACACATTTCTTTGAAATTGTATGCTTATCTGAATGTATTATTTGCCGTAAGTATCACTATTGCCAAACTTAAGTCCCTATTATCATGAACCATTAATCACTTGCGGGTGAACGCGACTAATGTGGATAGATCTATCGGGATTGACGAATCCTGTTTTTTTGACCAAGTCCGGTAAACAAACAAACTTTATTTGAAGAACCATAGGTTTATTGGCAAATTACCTATTAGGGCCACTGTTTGACCAAGACCTGGCAAACTATTATATCAATTTCTATTGACAAGCTGTTAACGTTTTCGGTATCATGAGCTTAGTGACAAACAAAATCGGGCTCAAGTATCATATACTTGAGTCAGCCGTATCAAACAAAAGCGGGTTCAAGTATCATATACTTGAGGCAGTCGTATCAAACAAAAGCGGGCTCAAGTATCACATACTTGAAGCAGCCGTATCAAACAAAAGCGGGCTCAAGTATCATACACTTGAGGCAGCCGTACCAAGTAATAATAACTGTTTTATTTTCAAACCATTGGTATGAGTCTAAATTAACTCACACTACCAACATAATGTGTTCAACCATCAAACAAACTCTAGAATTTCACTCAACCTTTGTGTTGACAGTTTTAAGCATGTATTTCAGGTCCATAATGTCGGAAGATGGCACGGAAGGGCAATGACTAAATCAAGAAGGCTATAATTATTTTATCATTCAAGAAAGACATCAAAAGACTTTATATTGATACATTTTGTAAACAATGGAACCAACTGGGACCTATTTTGTAAACTCTGATATATCTCAATAATTTGAATGATAAATCCTTTTTAAACGACTCATTTAGAGATCGTTTTATATTATTATGACCGTTGTGCCGTCAAGTAACACCCAGCTTGAATTCCGCTGCGTATCACGAAATTGGGGGTGTTATAGATGCATTTTCAAGTTACTTTTCATTTTTTGAAAAGTTACTATTCACTTTTACTATTGACTTTTACTATTCATCCCGTAAAAAATTTATTTTATTTTTCCATCATGGCAAGAAAGTTGATACTTGACAAGTCGTCGTGACGACGTACGTTGAATCCATTCAGAACCAATTTCACAAAACCGTGTCCGAGAATTACATTAGGGTTTAAACATCATTCAGGCGTCCTGATATGTCCATAAAACACTATAAACATTAGAAATATGTATTTCTACCATTTTACGACAATTCCACAAGTTTTAGAATTTTACATTTTCCAATTCTGCGTTTTACGCAAAATACGCGTTTTTGACCCCCGTTTCCAGCTTTAAACAACGTTTAAGCAACCCGATGGAACTTGATAAGGTTTTAAAGGTACCATTTTGAGGGTCATTTAAGTCCTTATTTGATCACTTTTGTATCCGTTATTGCTTAATATCGCCTTTTCACTTTTAGGTCTCGTGAAGGCAAATGGAATGGCACTTATTTGGACAAAAAGGCGAATATATGAAGAAAATGGCCAAAGTCGAAATCGAGACACTCACGATCGCCGAATGTAGAAGGCGGCGGCGTCGGGAGCTATTTGCGGCCGTCGGAGAATTATTGTGACGGTCGAACTCAAAACTCGTGTTTTCAAGAGACGGCGTCTAGTTGTGAAAGAGTAGGCCGTCGCTACTCGCACGCCTAGATGCGATCCGCACGACGCCGGTCAAGAGGACGGCGTCACGGACATAAGGTGACGCCATCGCAAGGTTAACGTGGCCAAGACGAAACCCAATGGCGGCGACACGACGGCGCCACTAAACATAAGGTGCACGCCGCCGCAATTGTAATCTTATATAGAATCCGAATTTTCGGTCTTTATGTGGAGAGTCTTTTGAGTAAAACCTAAAACCGAACATAAGGTGTCTTGTACAGATTTTAGGGTTTTAACCCTATCTTACACCAAGATAAGTCTTTGCTTCATTAATTCAATTATGTCTTTGATTATTTGTGTGTATGCTTGCATGTTCTCCATGTCCGGCTAATTTATTTGTGTGTTTTCTTAGGAAGTATGAAACTTAATTATTGAATATTGATTGGTTGTTTCTTATCTTAGTTGATTAATGATCTAGTAATGCGATAGGTCATTCGTGTACTTAATGCTTGATTCATCTTTGTGAACCTTAGAGTATGATTACCCGAGTGATTGTAGGCTAAACCATCCAAGAGCGCCTTAGGTAGGAGTCTATAATCTCTAAGTGGATTTGTAGACAAGACCCTTTGGTAAGTTCAAAGAGTTAGGAGAAACGCATACCTTACAACTTTAGAAACACAACGCAACTAGGAATAAGACGTGACACTCAACCATCAATAGGAGATAATTAAGGAGTAATACAAACTAAGTAAACACATCTTTAAACTATCATACGAGCACACATTAATTAGACATAGACTCCCACAACCTTAGTTTAGATAATTAGATAATAGTAGAGTAATCGGTAGAAATACCAACCCCCCCCAAATCCAATACCCGAGATTCGTACCTTTCCATTTTCATAAAATATAAAAGATAAAAATAATCTTCCTCAACCTTAACCTTAGCGTAGTAACTCCTACTAGCATTCCTATTCCCCAGAGAACGATATCAATACCCGTGGCTTACCCTAATTACTACACTACAACGATTAGGTTCATCGCCTAGGGTGTTATAAAACTTGCTCAAGAAAAGGAAGTTCCTTTGACCCCGAACGGCGCGTGGCGTTATCAAGTTTTACGCCGGGGGAATAGAATAGCTAGTTAGTAGTCCACCTCGTTTAGGTTCTTTGCTTGATTCCTATCAAGTAAATTTTTCTCATTTTAGCTTCCTCTTAGTCTATCCCCTTCTTCGTGACTTTTGTTCGTGACCCATCACTTTTCATCATGGAATGTGATAACCACCCGCCATTCATCAACCCACCACTGATTGACCCACCAAGAGCCCGTGATCTTGGTGAGTATTCGAGACCAAGCCACTTAGGCTATAGGAACACCATTGAGCTTCCCGACCAAGCCCGGACTACGGCCTGCGATCCGACACCATCCGGTTGGTGCAAACGGATGTGCATTCCATGGACTTCGCTCAAGATCCTAATCAAGATCTTAAGGATTTCCTTAAAATTGTCGATTCCATCGACCTCGATGCTACTACTCGGGAGACCACGCTGTCTGCGTCTCTTCCAATTCTCTCTACGGGACCAAGCTAGTAATTGGCTTGAGCGACTTCCGCCTGCCCATCTCAAGTTGGGATGATCTTACTTCTCGCTTCCTTGCTCAATTTTTCCCACCGGGAGAACCACTAAGCTTAGGAATGACATCTTGATGTTCCAACAACGCAAGGTGAATCTCTCTCGAAGCATGGACCCGATTCAAGGACTTACTTCATAAAGTCCCTCATCACGGCATTAATCTTTGGCTCCAAGTCCAAATCTTTATGATCATGTCAACTTTCCCACTAAGCGATCCATTGACCAAGCGGCCGGTGGAAAACTTAGTGATCTCACCGCAGAAGAATCATGGGAAATAATAGAGGACCTTGCCCTCTATGACAACGAAAGTTGGGATGACCCCGAGAGCGCCCAAAACCGTCAAGGCAATCTCCTTGCCTCCTCCCGACCGTAGGATGATCGAACTTGAAGATCAGGTTAAATTCCTCATGAGTTCCTACGAAAATCCTAAGTCTTCACACCATGTGAACAAAGCTTCTCTTCATGTGAGCCGCTTTGTGATCCTCATAACACGCGCAATAGCACCCGATCCCCGAACACGCTCGCTGACTACGCATCCTCGCGATTAATGGAACAGGAGGAAGATTCCTACAACACCGGACCTAGGAATTTCAATGAAACCCGAGAGGCATGGAAAGGAAAGCTCGATTTCTACTGGGACAAACCAAAGAATTCACCTCTAATGATTTCTCATGGCCCCACCTAACGGTCCTAACCAACAAAACATCAAGGATGTTGCAAAACCTAGTTACATCCCAAGAAACCCAAATAGCTAAGCTCTCGGACCGCTTTAATAATCAACAAGCCGAGATGGATAGGAAAATAGACAACCTTTTGAAAGCCATAGCTAATAGTGATAAGAAGGTTAGTGCTATCTCAACTCCCGAGCCTTCGTGCATAGAGATTAAGGATCCAAGCAAGCTAAAGTATGTCCAATTCGTCAATACCATCGCCTTAGTTGAACCTCGATGAAACAAATGACGAAGAGGACTATACACTAGTGGATGAGGAAATACCCGAGGAAATAGATGAAGTAGACATTGACTATTTCAACGAATTTCCTACGGACGAAGAACTATCTCGCCACCTCACTTAGTGCGTGACCTCCGTCACATGTATGATAGGAAAAGTCCTCGAATTAAGTTTGGGAACCCTTGGAATCTTAACATACCATGTGTCATAGGACACCTTTTGTGGCAAAGCTTACATTGATCGCAAGTCCCCAATCAACATAATGACTAGCACCTACTACAATTGGATATTGAAGAAGCCTATTCCAACTAGGCAAGACCCCAATGATCCTAATGTTAGTTGCAATTTTCTTGGTAGAGTTAAGGGATTGCCCGTTTATGTAGGTAGTTTCACGTTTCCTACGGATTTCATAATTGTGGATGATATTAGCACAGCCATAGACCCTAGCTTGTCCCATGTTATTCTAGGAAAACCTTTCATAAAAGCACCGAATGGCCTATGACCCTCATTAGAGAAGTGCGATTCAAGAATAAGAACGATGACATAGCTTACCAAATGCCGTTTAAGATTGAGAAGTTTTCGTCACTCTAATGATGAAAAGGAACTTAAACTATCGGTCTATTATAGGAATAATGAGGATAGGGAGAAAGGTGTTGATTATGTTATGGCTAAGATTTTCGATTCTACAAGGATTGTTTGAGCCTAGGACCGAATACAGGACCGAATGGGAGAGGATGAGCTCTTAGAAGCGCATTTTAGGGCACTTCTACAACATGGAATCCCCATTAGAGGCCGTCAAGAGAACGGTGGTGAGAAAACGTAGGAGCATGACTACGAGTCTAGCTACAAGACTCTTAAATAAAGAAAAGCGCTTCGTGGAGGCAACCCATGCTTAATTGTTTGCTTGTTAGTGTCATATATCTTTTATTAATTGTTTATCCTCATGTTTAAATTTGTAAAATGCTTTATTTTGTTTTAACTTCGCCTTAATTACATATAAAGGTATTTTACATAAGGGATAAGTGTAGGAGGATTACACACGTTTTCAAAAGAAACGTAAACATGAGAATAACAATTAATTAAAAGATATATATTTTTGTTTGTTCGAGTCAAATGCTTGTATCGAGTCATAATGAATGTTTTGCGTAAATTTTTCCGATTCTAAAGATGTAAATTTTCCGTAAAATCGCACCGCTTTTTGTCGGGATAACTGACGTCGAGATTGCAACCGACGGCGTCGAAGGAGTAAAACATCGATTACTTTTCTCGCTTTTCGAGCTACTTATAAATTTTGGAATTTTCCAGTCTTAATTTTCTTAGAAATTCAGTAAACATCCATTCCACAAGCATTATATCCTAGTTTAAATCGAGTCTTATATATATTATTACCGATTTTACGCGAAGGTTTCGTTTGTTTTCTTCAAGTGTGCATGTTTAGTTTGTCAAGAAGAAGTTACATAAGATTGGAAGGAGCTTTTCACGCAATAATTCTTCTTGAAAAGAGTTTAACCACCACTTTACACGGATCCTACCGAGCTAATCGGGGAGTATTAGTTTCTTTCGCTTTTTAATTACCTTCTTTATCATAACTTTGATATTTTCGGGAAACATTGGGGACAATGTTCGGTTTAAGTGTAGGAGGAAAATAAACGGAACTTTGAAACTATGCTTATCCTTGACTATTTGCTTTGTCCAATTGTGATTGTGTAATAAACCATGAGAAAATGTCGGTTAGGGTAATTTTGGCACCAAATTTAAAATTTTCATAACATATAGGAGTGCCATTAGTCTTAACAAAAGCGCCTCATGGATAGGAAGTTATATGACTAGCACAAAACCCTTACCACCCAAATTCCACCCAAAATGTGAGGATCGCCTTAGATTAGTAGGAATTAAAGCATTCATCTTTAATGCTTAGAGTGTGAACCGTAGTATATTAGATTCTAGAACTTGTTTTGTGATGCATTCCGAGATCGCAAGTGAGGCTACACTTGTGTAGTTAGGAATAACTAAATGATAAGAGGCATTAGGATAACCCTTGTTTGATACCTGTAATATAATTACTTCTTCCACTTCGTTGAGTAATTCCCCACACCCTTTGCGTTGTACTCATCTTTAGTACACGATACCCCTAGTTAACCCCTCGAGCCTATCCTTTTCGGTTCTCGTGATATTTCGGTTTTTCCCGAATATCAATGAAGAGCATTGTTTACACCCCACCCCAAATATACACCCAAATCGCCTTAGCTCACCCCTTATGCACTCACTTTTAGTGCAAATGTTTGTTATTACCCTAAACCCTTAGTTCAATTATCTAGTTGCTTGCATAAGTTGCTAAGTCGAGTCATATCCTTTGTATACGCTTTTGGGATGATTGGGATTCATGGGAAAAGTTAAAGTTTATGAAATGACGGAAGGAACGTTAAATTCAAATTCCTTTGTTTACGTAATAATGTACCCAAGTGTTTTGATCTTTTCAATTCGGGTCAAATTAGTGTTAGTATAATAATAAAACTCAAGTGTAGGGATATGCCCAGAAATCCCTAGTATTTTGATGTTATCATAGAGGATGGTAGAGTAAAAGTGTATGTGAAAAAAAAAAAAAAAAAAAAAAAAAAATCGAAAAAATAGAAAAAGAGAAAAGAAAAAAAAAGAGTGAAAAAAAAAAAAAAAAAAAAACATACTGGCTACCATCCTACATCTATCCTTTAAATTTATGTTTGTTTATTTCATATCTAGAGTTTAGAGTGTCGAGTCTTGGCTTAGCAACGCCATTCTTCATATGCGCTAACATAAAGATTTTGACTTACCACCACTAAATAGCCTATCCCACCAAACCCTTATTTCCTACCGTAAGCCTAACATTACAACCCTTTAAAAGACCTCTTTGATAGTCTTTCCTAGGTGCTTACGCCAAAGCGATGGAGGTTTGATCTATTCTCAAGCTTATGGTAATCTATGTACTAGGACCGGTTAATGAGTGTTTATCTTCCATTTCTATTTTGTTATATTTCATTTATACACCGAGAGAGATGTGAGTATCCAAACACCCCATGTGAGGTGCTAGTATGTAATTCCGTGTTTGTTATGACTTTTATGGGCTTATATGTGTTGTGGACCGTTTTGAATTAATGCCGGATGACCCCAACTTATAAATTAATTGGTTAAAAGCACATTTGCTTGAGGACAAGCAAATAACAAGTGTAGGGATATTTGATAAGGTTTTAAAAGGTACCATTTGAGGGGTCATTTAAGTCCTTATTTGATCACTTTGTATCCGTTATTGCTTAATATCGCCTTTTTCACTTTTTAGGTCTCGTGAAGGCAAAATGCCGGAATGGCACTTATTTGGACAAAAGGCGCGAATATATGAAGAAATGGCCAAAGTCGAAATCGAGACACTCACAATCGCTGAATGTAGAAGGCGACGGTGTCGAGCTATTTGACGCCGTCGGAGAATTATTGTGACGGTCGAACTCAAAACTCGTGTTTTCAAGAGACGGCGTCTAGTTGTGAAAGAGTAGGTCGTCGCTACTCGCACGGCCTAGATGCGATCCAGACGACGCCGAAGTCAAGAGGACGGCGTCACGGACATAAGGTGACGCCGTCGCAAGGTTAACGTGGCCAAGACGAAACCCTAATGAGCGGCGACACGACGGCGTCACTAAACATAAGGTGACGCCGTCGCAATTGTAATCTTATATATAGAATCCGAATTTTTCGGTCTTTATGTGGAGAGTCTTTGGAGTAAAACCTAAAACCGAACATAAGGTGTCTTGTACAAGATTTTAGGTTTTTAACCCTATCTTACACCAAGATAAGTCTTTGCTTCATTAATTCAATTATGTCTTTGATTATTTGTGTGTATGCTTGCATGTTCTCCATGTCCCGCTAATTTATTTGTGTGTTTGCTTAGGAAGTATGAAACTTAATTATTGAATATTGATTGGTTGTTTCTTATCTTAGTTGATTAATGATCTAGTAATGCGATAGGTCATTCGTTGTGTACTTAATGCTTGATTCATCTTTGTGAACCTTAGAGTATGATTACCGAGTGATTGTAGGCTAAACCATCCCAAGAGCCTTAGAGTAGGAGTCTATAATCTCTAAGTGGATTTGTAGACAAGACCCTTTGGTAAGTTCAAAGAGTTAGGAGAAACGATACCTTACAACTTTAGAAACACAACGCAACTAGGAATAAGACGTGACACTCAACCATCAATAGAGATAATTAGGAGTAATACAAACTAAGTAAACATATCTTTAAACTATCATACGAGCACACATTAATTAGACATAGACTCCCACAACCTTAGTTTAGATAATTAGATAATAGTAGAGTAATCGGTGAAATACCAACCCCAAATCCAATACCCGAGATTCGTACCTTTCCATTTTCATAAAATATAAAAAGATAAAAATAATCTTCCTCAACCTTAACCTTAGCGTAGTAACTCCTACTAGCATTCCTATTCCCTAGAGAACGATATCAATACCCGTGGCTTACCCTAATTACTACACTACAACTATTAGGTTCATCGCCTAGGGTGTTATAAAACTTGCTCGAAGAAAAGGAAGTTCCTTTGACCCCGAACGACGCGTGTAGCGTTATCAGAACTTACCACTCATTTTATATTTTATTATGTAGTATAATGATGAGTTTCATCATTCCTACAAGTTTCATATTTTTATAATACTCGGTTTTACGTTTCGTGACTTAACGACTTACAGTTAGCGATTAACGTAACCAAAACTCACTTCGTAAACATGATAATACCGAAATTAACTTAGTCATCTTATCCTCTTATTATGACAGACCATATAGGGGGGAGTCACCATGGCTTGTGTCTTGATCTCAATACTTAGGACTTTAGATGTTTACATATGTTAAACCTTTCTAAGGAAGCTTTGACTAGTCATGCAAAGTAACCTCCTCATTTACACCTTCCTAACAACTTCCTAACCTCCTCAAGACCATATATAAACCCCTCCCCTCCCCTTTTAGTCGTTCATCACACAACACAAACACACCTTCCATTGTTGATTATTCCAAGTTGTTGCAAAGAAGTTTCAAGTAACAAGTTACTCCATCAAATCCCTAGCAAGTCTAAGTGATTTTCTTGAGTTTAGATCCACTCAAGTCACTTAGAACTTCATCACCAATCCTTCAAGATTATAAGGGTGCCAAGGTGTGGAAATCTTGCTCAATCCAAGGTCCTAACTGTTCAATCAAAGTCCTAATCCTTACTAAGTTACTCTTTTCTTTAAAAAGCCAAAAGTTGTAAGCAATTAATCACCACAATCACTCCATTATATTATGATTATTATTCTAATTTTTTCAATTTCATGCTATATATATGGTTACTATGTTGATTCATGATGTACATATACTCAAACATATGTTTTAATTCACATATTGTTGTAAAAGTAACCAACTAGCAAACTAGTCATATTCTACACGTTTGATACCATTAAAACAAGTTACATATTGTAACATCCCGATATTTATAGAAAATAATAGCGGATTTATCTAAAATCCTACTGGTCACGCCAAGTAAATTAGAGGAATAAATAGAAAAGTCTCACTATTGGCGGAATTAATAATATAAGTAGTCGGGACTTAGCAACTAATATGAGATATATAGTTCGGATTCAGTTTGTAACACGATTTTACTACGAGGGCTAAATGTGACAAATATCCAAACTATTCAAAAAAAGTTCCAGATTTATTTTGTAATTAATATAAGTCGGTTTAGATTAAAAATATATACTCCCTCTTCTTATCTTCAGTATAACGAAAAAAAGAGAAGAAAGATCAGGAGCATGTTTCTTCAAGGTGAAGAATTCTTAAAACTCCTAAGCTTGCTTTATCAAGAATCAAGCAAGAATTAACAAGAATTGAATGGGTTATCAAGGCTTGATTGGTTATGATAAATTAAGGATCTTCAAGTAATTTCAAGTTCTTCCCTAATTCAAGGTAAGTAGTGAATCATGTGTTAAATTATGATTATAAGTTATGAGGTTATGTCTAATAAGTGTTTTACATGATTATGTGACGAATTCATGGTTTATGATTCAAAGGTTATGCATATGAGTATTAGGGTTTATGATGAGATTATGTTAATGATCAATTTATGATGTTTAGAAGGTGTTTATATTGATTATTGAGTTGAACCAAACACCTCTTTATGTGATCTATGATGTTAAACGAGTTGCTGAAATTTTCAGCAATGATTAGTCATGTTTGAAAAATCATATAAAATTGATAGAAGCTCCGATTGAATCATGGCTAGAATTTCTGGAAAGCCTAAGGTGTCTACTTCAGTTGTTATTTATAAAGTTTTTGCTCATTTAGTAGTTAAGTTGGTCTAAAATGCGATTTGGTACAGCAATGGCTGATCCTGAAATGTGCAGCAAACCGAACTTTAAAAATTCATACCGGATAGACCGTTACTCCGTTTGGAGAGTTCCATACCTTTTCGGAAAGGGAAAATAATATACTTTCATGGGAAAATAGCCTCATGCCTGTTTAGGTAGTTAAGTGAGTCAAAAAGATGCATTTGCAGACTGCTGCAGAAAATCAGCAAACGCTTTGTTAAGTGTTTTGATAATTACGACATGATAAGATGTTTTTACAAGTCCCTGGTGATTATATGCTATGAAAACTTATATTCTCAGCCCATATGGCTATAATTCATGTTATGAAAGTATAGAACCAAGTGACAATACTTGGTTAGCTTAGCTCGAGTTCGCGAGCATAGTAGTGCATGTTTGGCGAGATTTATGCCATAACTAGTTTATGAGTTTATGCATTATATTTAGTTTATGTGTGCTTAGTTGCGCTTATAGTTGCATTATCATATTATATTCATGCTTAGTTGTTATGTGTTAACATTATACGTGTACATCTATCATGATATAGGTGTTCGAGGCATATTCAGAATCATTCATCTTGCATTATACGGCCCAAGTGAGTAACGGATTTTCAGTTAACATGTTTAGTAGATTAAGCGTGTTTAGTATATATATGGCTTGCTATATCTCAAGTACTATGTCACACCCCCAAAATACCTGTTTTCCAGCGGAATGGAATTCATGGGGGATGACTGCCATAACATCACAGTTACAATTATATTGAACGACCTAAAGTGTCGTTTTGAAAACACATCATTTGATATAGTAAAACATTCAGAGTTTACAAAATATATGTCCCAAATGAAAATCAACATGTGCGGAAATAAGTTTGTTACAACCAAACGATGTTTTAAAGTGCATAAAACCCATGTGAGACGCGTCGTCTCTGCGACTCTATAATAAGTCCTTATGCATGCCATGAAGTATATGCCTTAGATACCTGAAAATACATTGCTAAAAGTGTCAACACAAAGGTTGAGTGAGTTCATAGAGTTTATGAAAATGTTTTATACGACTACCACAAGTATAGGCCATGTATGACAAATATGTCACATAAAATGTTACAATTGCTATAAGCACATGACACCGGTTACATCGATCATGATGTTCGCCCAACAGAGTGTTTTGCCAAACAACTCAAATAATGATATTAAATAAAATGCATTTGTTTGACCATTGGGACCACCAACCCGGATGGAGGAGTCACCCTCAATAGATCTATTCACTCACCCTTGCTTCTTCCGGAATTAACGGTTCATGATTATGAAATGGGGACATTCAATTGGCAATGAGGTAACTTAAGCAATGTAATGAATTTGATATACTTGGTATCGTAATAAAATGATGTGCAATGTATTCTCCCCTTAGGTTTGAATATAAGTATAAACATGAAAGATGGGGCTATGAAAACTCACTTGATACAATGATATGATGACAAAAGTGGATACACTGATATGAGGCGCAATCTCTAACCGCGACCTATTATGAATGATATGATTCTAATATAAGTTATGAAATAATGTTATGCATGCAAACTCATATGATATCCATACCACTTGTGCGTTTTTGAAAATATAGTTTATCGCCGAAATATATGTTTATGACATCTCGTCAAGTTACCAAAATACTTTACAAGTATTTACGTTGAAACAACATCCTATGATAGTCGTTTAGTGATTTATCAAGAAATTATAGCTTTTCGTCGTAAAACAATATAATTTGACAATTCATGAAAGTGGCTAAATGGCCTCGAAAAGCTAGTCGTAAAATAATGAATATCGAGTGTTAGGAAACAAACTCAATGGTTTTGGAAAGCTTGTAACATTATCTATAAGTCTTAGCTTTTAACTTTTGATCATAGAGAAAAATATAGATGAAGTAGGGTAGTCGGACTAAAAATATTGTTTAAGGTTAGTTTTCGACAAAGTTTGAGTGACCAAATATTATTCGTTACAACTCCGTTTGACAAACGGTTGAACATTTTGGAAAATAGGCTAGGTGAACTTACTTTTACTTGTAGACATCGTTTTCTCAAAAGTATTCTATCGATATGAAAAACGACTCCAAACATGGTCACTTGCGACAACCATTTTGACTAATAGAAAATATATAAGTGTTATTACTTGTGAAAAATAGTTACGATATCTATATTTAAAACGTGTATAACTTAGTCGTTATAAGTCCGTTTTCTACGTTTTATATATCCTTGGTTTCGTGTCAAAGTATACTAATATGTTTTTGACAAATCGACTCATTTAGACAATGTTTAAAACTCATTTTTGCCCTTAAAATAACTCTTGACAGCTTACCATTTTTCAGGAAATATAGTTTTTGCCGCTAAACTTGAAAATAGCGTATCTCCTTCGTTATAAATCCGTTTTAACCCGTTCAAGTGATCACGGTTTCGTTTTAAAGTATATTTTCTGAATATCTAGCCCAAAATACTTCATGACCTGCTGAATTTTCCAGATTTTGCAAAAACGATCAGACCACAATCTAAAGTTGTCGAAAATGATTTTTCTTGCGTAATACTTGTTTCAATCACTTCAAATCAACGCCAAATCTATTCTAAAACTACCATACACCTTCTTAGGGTGTCATGGGTTCCTAAATATCATCAACAATGATATGTTTCAAGGGATTAATTATAGGATGATTATAACTCATAATAAGTACTAAAAATAATTAAAAGTGGTATGATTCATGGTATATTTGCATGATTTTCTTACTAGATCATAAAAATACATCAAGTAAGAGTATGAAAGATTAGGAAAAATTATTAGAAGCTTACTTGAGTGATTGAAGAGTTTTGTTGCAAATATACATAATTAATCTTGAGGTTTTTATTTCAAAACCTAAACTAGATTACTACATGAACTAGAAAAATACTTGATCTTGAAAAATTTATGGTTTTCTCTTATTTTCCTAGCTTGGCCGGCCACCATGGATGAGAAAGGAGAGGTTTTCTTCACTTTACACCTTTTGAAATGTTTGTTATGTGTTTTGCATTTTTGAAACTCTTTCATACAACAAATATCTATACATAATAATGAATAGGTGTACACTTGGTCAAGATTTTTATAAAAAAAATGGTGACTGATAAAAGGTGGTCGGCAAGGGGTATTAGGGGGGGGGATGAGGTGTATTTTTGAGGATTAAATGTGTATAAAATTATGTATATTGTATATTTGGTATATGTAATTAATTATTTAGTGTAGCGTTAACTAGAAATCGATTTTAGTGGAACAAAATAAAATATATTGAAGTCATAAAAATTATAAAATGCATTTCTGCAAGGTATCAGTCCAGTGAGTGACAAAGACCGAGGCCCCACTAAATACCAAAAGCAAAAATATAAATAAATATATCCATTGATAATATGTAAAAGTATTACTAAGATTCTAAAACATTAAAACAACTATACTAAAAGAAACAATTAACCGAGTTACAAGCATCAAAATTAACTATTTAAATAGCGCGATTCTTCTAGCATTCTTAGAAGCAAAATTGTTAACATTAATATCGTCATTAATATCGTCAATGTTAACATCAACATCATCAACATCATCATTATAATTAGTATTATCAACCTCCATTTTCTCAACATTAATATCGTCAATGTTAACATCATCGCCACTCTCATCATTACTATTATTACTGTCGCTACTGTTAGTATCAACATTTAGATTCTCGCTTGTAACATCTGACTTTCTTTTTTCGTATCTATGCATAGATCCAAATTCTTTCTTATTTGACTCTTCGGTTTTTCTTTTCTTTAAACGTTTTGAATGTCCAGATGCGTGTTTTCTCAATTTA
The DNA here is from genome assembly GCA_022545495.1 of Chrysanthemum lavandulifolium. Taxonomy (NCBI): domain Eukaryota; kingdom Viridiplantae; phylum Streptophyta; class Magnoliopsida; order Asterales; family Asteraceae; genus Chrysanthemum; species Chrysanthemum lavandulifolium. The sequence continues at coordinate 73,693 of JAHFWF010000119.1, read as the reverse complement.
GGTGCCATAATTTCTAAAACACATAGAAACAATAACAATTAACAAAAAATTATCTAATTAGTACTACATTGCTACCTTTTATTACGAAAAAAGTAAATAACTAATCCAATTAGTGAGTAGCTAAACAATTAACGATTAAAATTGAAACATAAAAGATTAAAGAATTGTATTCTATAAAACAAAAATCATAATATAATTATATAAAAGTTAAGTTCGAAACGTTACCGGAGTAATTAATGAAAAACTATACGAATTGAAGATAATAGAATCGTATAATGCCGCAACCGCCAATACAGTATCTCTCCAAAAGTACTTGAATCATTTTCTATTTATCTAATGGAACATGTTTGATGTTTGTGTATATATACTATTGGGATTTGGGCCCTTAGGCTGGTTGGACCCATAAAAATTAAAAAGCTGCTATCATAATATATAAATTATACTAAGTAGTCCTCATCTTTTAGGCTCTTATATATACAATATAAAATACTAGTATACTACACATATTTATAATAAACGCATGCAAATTTTGGTGGCCCTATTTGATTGGTGGCCCTGTGCCGATACGTGTCGCACCCATTATATATAAGTATTGAGTGAATAAATAATTATCGAATTGAATTTACTTAAAACCGTATATATATATATATATATATATATATATATATATATATATATATATATATATATATATATATAACAATTTATATACAAAATAAATCCACAACATCGGTAAACTAATAATATAATTTTTATATTCTTAAAATGAGTATAAAAATATATTCGGATGATTGTTGAAAGTATCGGATCATTTATTCAAAATAAATGATCGTGTGATAGCGTTTATTTAATAAATAAATACGCGTTAATAAAATATGGAAATCCATGCATAATTTAATATGAAGATGATGTTACTGATGATATGTAGACTAACTCTAGTCTATATGAAATGTTCTCAATGATGTTCCATGAATACGCAGCTTAACCCTCAAGGTTACGCGTATTTGATACTCGTAAACCTAGTTTACGAAAAATGATGAATAGTGAATCATGAATAGTGATTTTTCTCCAGGAATGAATAGTGTTTCGTGAATAGTTAAATTTTAAAATACCCTTTCAAATATCAAATCGACTTCAAAAACGATGAATAGTAATATGATGAATAGTAACCAGTGAATAGTAAATTCCCGAGATGAATAGTGAAATTTTCAAAGTTTGAGAAATGACCTGAAATTACGAGTTGTCAGATACTATGCAAGTTATGTACCATGTTGACCCGTGAGGTCATATTAGTATCAAGTTGACCCGTGTGGTCATATTCAATATCATGTTGACCCGTGTGGTCATATTCAGCATCAAGTTGACCCGTTGGGTCATATTAAGTATCATGTTGACCTCTTTGGTCATATAAAGTATCAAGTTGACCCGTTGGGTCATATTAAGTATCATGTTGACATGTTTGGTCATATTAAGTATCATATTGACCAGTTTTGTAATATTAAGTATCATGTTGACATGTTTGGTCATATTAAGTATCAAGTGACCCGTTGGGTCATATTAAGTACCATGTTGACCTCTTTGGTCATATAAAGTATATAGTTGACCCGTTGAGTCATATTAAGTATCATGTTGATATGTTTGGTCATATTACGTATCAAGTTGACTCGTTGGTTATATTAAGCATCAAGTTGACCTCAGTTGACCCGTTTGGTCATATCAAGTATCAAGTTAACCCGTTGGTCATATTAAGCATCAAGTTGACCCAAGTTGACCCGTTTGGTCATATTAAGCATCAAGTTGACCTGTTTGGTCGTACTAACTATCATGTTTACCTGTTTGGTCATATTAAGTATCATATTGACCAGTTTTGTCATATTAAGTATCATGTTGACCCGTTTGGTCATATTAACTATCATGTTGACATGTTTGGTCGTATTCATCATCATGTTGACCTGTTTGTTCATATTCATCGTCATGCTGACATGTTTAGCAATATTCAGTATTAATTAGACCCGATTGTTTTTACTAAGTAATATGTCGTGGTCAACCTTAGTATTATTTATAGCGCAGACTCAGTTATATGTTATAGTTGGTCTCAGTATTATGTTTATAGTAGTTCTGCTTTATATTATAGTTCAGCTTTATATTATAGTTCAGTTGTAGTATCAAGTTATAACTCAGCCTTGGTTTATGTTATAGTATAATTTTAGTAACTAATTCAATTTTAGTATCATATCGTAGTTTTACCTCGTAACCATATTATTGCTTAGTTTCTATATTTAGCTTAGTCTCAGCTCCAGCTTAGCTTAGTATCATGTTGTAGTTAAGCCTAAGTATTTAGCTTAACCTTAAATTAAATATGAATTTTATATGTGTTTAGTAATGTGTGCAAAATGCTTTATGCACTTCTGGCATGCGATGCATTTATAAATATGCATGTCAAATTTTATTAGGTATATGCTTATGCAGTTTTTAAGGCGCGCCAAGTGCTTTATGCACTAAATTAGTCAGAATGGTACTTTATGCATTACTTAATGTATTTAGTACTATCAGTATGTAGTCAATTATGTGATCACACATGTGTTCCAGACAAAGTTGGAACTTAGACCTCCTTAGTGGAGAATCGAGCCTTAGAATAGTGAATGTTCCAAAATTGGAACTCAGACATCCTATATGGATGGTTACATGCTTATATGGCTCGTCAGTTATGTATTCAGTTAGTATAGTAGTATAAGTACTCAGTCAGTATGTGCTTATGCACACAACCAGTATAGTACTATAAGTACTCAGTTAGTATGTGCTTATGCACACAGCCAGTATAGTACTATAAGTACTCAATCAGTATGTGCTTATGCACTTAGTCAGTATGTGCTTATGCACTCAACAAGATGTGCTTTACGACTCACTATGTGCTTATGTACTTAGTCGGTTATGCACTAAGTATGTGCTTATTTATGCGATCGATTATGCACTTAGTATACTTATGTACTCGGTCATACCATGGTGTATCATGTATTTAATCGATCGGTGTCATGCTTATGCGATTAGTTAATATTATGATTCATGTAGTCAGAATAGTACTATATATACCTATTCAGCATCATGTTTATGTTCAGATTATGATTTAATACAGTTCCGTTATCTCACTAAGTCTTATAGACTTACCGTTCTCTGTTTATATTTTTGTAGGTATGGAAGATGAGACCATGTACATGCTAAATGGGTAAAAATGGTGTAGCTCGCGGGTTAGGTAACGAGCTTCTCATTTCCATAATTTGTTATCAGTTTGGAATGCCCCTAAATCAAGAACGAGCTTTCTACCAGTTTAAAGAGTCATTGTTATGTATTTTGCAAAGTTTGGTATTTTAATGGGACGTTTGGAATAAGCCCGTATGATTTAGAAAATACGCTTCCGCTAGTTTTATCAATGTATACAGTTTACAGATTTATATATATTTAAAAAAAATCTAGGCGTTTCACATATAGACTTGGTAACTTACAAATTATAGTAGACAAGATAAAAAGGTAAACATAGCAACTTTAATCACCCGAAACGGACAAACGAGTCAAAAGTTATAGTAAAAAGAAGTTAGCGAAAACCTAGAAACGCCAAAATGCTTACTACCGGGTTTGTCCAAAAATGAAGTGGTACTTCTGCTCTGAATCATCAAAAATTTAAAGCACGAAAGTTGTCCGGAATGATGTTTTACGGCTACTGCAAAGGAACTCGGTCTAAAAAGACCAATCGTTATCATTGTTTGCCTAAAATTTGTAAAATAGTTTATACCGGCAAAAGTTGGATTTTCACAAGTTGAGAAAATAGAAACCATATTATTTTTATAGCTAGTTACATATTAAATTAACAAAATTTCATTCAACCTTCGGAATAGCATTTTCGCAAGTAACGGAAAAATGACCATTTTACCCTTTTCCGCCGATTTTAACCAAACTTCGTTTTTGACCATGTTAATAAGTTATGATCACTAGTAATCGACGAGAACTTGTAAAAACTAGATATTTACTAAAAACATGATAAACTTTATGATATAACAATCTTCACTCAAAACATATGTTTTATCTACTAAGTGCTACAATACTAGGGAGCTTCATGTGAGGGTTTCATTTGGGTAAAACGACGACGAGTTCTTGGATTTACGATTTAAAGTGTCCTAGCTCCTCGAACGTTTACTACATGACCTCTGAATTATGATGGCATGAACGATAGTATGATATCTATAAACTAAATATGTTTTCACATACTAAACTGTTACTATAAGCAACAAACTATAAATGACTACATCATGATCGAGACCTAAACTATAACCACTTTTACAAACAAAACATTTTATAGCCTTTCGCTATCCGTGCCTTCCATCCTCCAAACGATTATGTGACTTCTAGGTAGTTTATGCTGTACAAACATACTAGTATATTGATATATACACTCGACATATTTTTAATCATTTTATCTAAACGATGGACTAAACATATTTGCGTATGCCTATTCTAAGTCATTGCGGCACAATCATATTTTCCCAATCATGTATCTACTCGTGCATTTTAGGATTACAAAACTTTATCCAAGACATTGTAACTGATTACAATGGTCTTTCCTACTTCCCAGACATTGTGAGATACAATGATCTCATTCATTTTTCAAGACACTGTGAGATACAGTGGTCTCTATTACGTTCTCAGACACTGTGAGTGATACAATGGTCTCTATTACATTCCCAGATATTGTGAGTAACACAGTGGTCTTAATTACATCCCTAGAAGACTGTAAATGAAACACTGATCTCATTTATTTCTCAAGACATCGTGAGTTACAAAATGGTCTAATTTATTTCTCAAGACATTGTGAGTACACAATGATCTCTCTACCATTTCTCAATACATTGTGAGTTACACAATGATCTCTCTATCATTTCGCAAGACATTGTGAGTTACACAATGATCTCTCTTTCATTTCGCAAGACATTGTGAGTTATACAATGACCTCTCCATCATTTCTCAAGACATTATGAGTTACACAATGATCTCTCCATCATTTCTCAAGACATTGTGAGTTACACAATGGTCTAATTTACTTCACAGACATTGTAGGTTATACAAAGTCTCTAGAAATTATCTTATAAACCTTATATGATATTGTTTTACATGAAACCCGTCATACTATATCAATTTCCCTAATGGAAATACAAGAAATGGGATTTCTAAAGGACAAACTGATTCATCATCTACAAAAGCTGAAGTTTAGCAACTTTCTCTACATTCATCAAAGTCCTATTTTGAAACCTTCATTGTTAAAAGTTCGTGATTCTAGCCAAGTATGGACTATTTTAGAATTACTTAAAATTTCCTTTCCACACGTATCTACCCATATTATCTTCTATGCAATGGAATGTGAAAACATAGGTTAGGTGTCTTGTATGGGCGGGACTTGCAACTGAATGGTTTGATATCGCCTTTGCTTAGTGGACATTTTCTCAAAAGCTATGGACATATCATAAGTATACCTAATTTAGGTATTTGAAAAATTTATCGAACCTCGGCTAAATATAGTCTAATCACCTATATTTAACCTAGGGACAGTGGAACATAGTCTGACTAACTATTTTCGACTTAAACTTTTCAAACACTGAGAATAGTTATACAAGGGTTATGTTCAGGTTAATTTCCTACTTAAACTCGATAAACCACCAGAATTCATTAAAAAGATCTAGAGACATGATAGTGTCTTACCACTTAGCGAGATCTTAACACTTATTTATACTACCTAATTTCATTCTTGAAAGTTTTCATTTATGAAATAATCCTAACTACTATCTTGGGATAGTCATCAAATCTTCTCGTCATTTTTTAGAAGTACTAGCCTGATTAGGTTTCAAGGATATCATTCCACCATAATCCTTTAAAATTCACTTATGATTTTAAAGCAAACTTGACATCTCTACCTAAGAATAATGGTAAACATACACTACACTCTTCTAATCATCAACATATCACATCATTATCTGAACCCCATTGTAAGTCAGTATGTAAAAATTCACAGTATCACGTTTCTTTCAAACACTAGTAGACATAAACACTATACGATATAGCCTTCATCCCGAAACCACCTAAGACATGATCAAATTTGGAAATGGTTTGGATAACCACTTGCCACTAGCAAGACTTTCCTACAACAATTATCACATCATTATAAGCCATTTCACATCAACAATATCTTACACCTTTGATTAACAACAGTTACCCTAACAACAACAAAACTATTCCATTTGAGGCACTATATAGACGAAAGTGTCAGTCAACTATTTGCTGGACTAAGGTGTTCAGAGATTACCCACGAAACAACTAAGGAAACCATACAAATACAAATTTGGCTGCATGCTGCACACTATCACCAGAAACAAAAATTACATAGATGTAAGGCATTAAAATTTAACAAAAACTCCATGTTAGAAATTAAGGTTTTGTTGAAAGCCTAGATACAATAAGATATGATTCGTTTTGAGAATCGGGAAAAGCCAAACTTGAGGTATATTGGACTCTATAGATTATAACAAAACCCTTTAGATTATCAACTTAAGCCAAAAACTTAGAATGGTACATAACACATTCTATGACCAGAAACTTGAGAACGCAAAGATTATAATTCGGCGCATACACCCACATTTTCCTAGACACTTCAACATCGGATAACACACACTGAATTCCGGGATGGAATTCCCGTTAAGGTGGTAAGACTATAACAACCCGCATTTTCAGGTTACTTTTCATTTTTTGAAAAGTTGCTATTCACTTTTACTATTCATCCCGTAAAATTTTTTATTTTTATTTTACCATCATGACAAGAAAGTTGATACTCGACAAGTCGTCCTAACGACGTACGTTGAATCCATTCAGAACCAATTTCACAAAACTGTGTCCAAGAATTACATTAGGGTTTAAACGTCATTCAGGCATCCCGATATGGCCATAAAACACTATAACATTATAAATATGTATTTATACCATTTTACGACAATTCCACAAGTTTTAGAATTTTACGTTTTCCAGTTCTGCGTTTTACGCAAAATACGCGTTTTTGACCCGCGTTTCCAGCTTTAAACAGCGTTTAAGCAACCCGATGGAACTTACCACTCATTTTATATTTTATTATGGAGTATAATGATGAGTTTCATCATTCCTACAAGTTTCATATTTTTATAATACTCGGTTTTACGTTCCGTGACTTAACGGCTTACAATTAGCGATTAACGGAACCAAAACTCACTCCATAAACAGGATAATACCGAAATTAACTTAGTCATCTTATCCTCTTATTATGACAGCCCATATAGGGGGCAGTCACCATGGCTTGTGTCTTGATCTCATGACTTAGGACTTTAGATGTTTACATATGTTAAACCTTTCTAAGGAAGCTTTGACTAGTCATGCAAAGTAACCTCCTCATTTACACCTTCCTAACAACTTCCTAACCTCCTCAAGACCATATATAAACCCCTCCCATCCCCTTTTAGTCTTTCATCACACAACACAAACACACCTTCCATTGTTGATTATTCCAAGTTGTTGCAAAGAAGTTTCAAGTAACAAGTTACTCCATCAAATCCCTAGCAAGTCTAAGTGATTTTCTTGAGTTTAGATCCACTCAAGTAACTTAGAACTTCATCACCAATCCTTCAAGATTATAAGGGTGCCAAGGTGTGGAAATCTTGCTCAATCCAAGGTCCTAACTGTTCAATCAAAGTCCTAATCCTTACTAAGTTACTCTTTTCTTTAAAAAGCCAAAAGTTGTAAGCAACTAATCACCACAATCACTCCATTATATTATGATTATTATTCTAATTTTGTCAATTTCATGCTATATATATGGTTACTATGTTGATTCATGATGTACATATACTCAAGCATATGTTTTAATTCACATATTGTCGTAAAAGTAACCAACTAGCAAACTAGTCATATTCTAGACGTTTGATACCATTAAAACCAGTTACATATAGACTTGGTAACTTACAAAGTATAGTAGACAAGATAAAAAGGTAAACATAGAAACTTTAATCACCCGAAACGGACAAACGAGTCAAAAGTTATAGTAAAAAGAAGTTAGCGAAAACCTAGAAACGCCAAAATGCTTACTACCGGGTCTGTCCAAAAATGAAGTGGTACTTCTGCTCCAAATCATCAAAAAGTTAAAGCATGAAAGTTTTCCGGTATGATGTTTTACGGCTATTGCAAGGGAACTCGGCCTAAAAAGACCAAATGTTATCATTGTTTGCCTAAAATTTGTAAAATAGTTTATACCGGCAAAAGTTGGATTTTCACAAGTTGAGAAAATAGAAACCATGTTATTTTCATAGCTAGTTACATATTAAATTAACAAAATTTCATTCAACCTTCGGAATAGCATTTTCGCAAGTAACGGAAAAATGACCATTTTACCCTTTTCCGCCGATTTTAACCAAACTTCGTTTTTGACCATGTTAATAAGTTATGATCACTAGTAATCGACGAGAACTTGTAAAAAATGGATATTTACTAAAAACATGATAAACTTTATGATATAACAATCTTCACTCAAAACATATGTTTTATCTACTAAGTGCTACAATACTAGGGAGCTTCATGTGAGGTGTTTCATTTGGGTAAAACGTATCGACTAGTTGCTGGATTTACGATTTAAAGTGTCCTAGCTCCTCGAACGTTTACTACATGAACTCTGAATTATGATGGCCCGAACGGTAGTACGATATCTATAAACTAAATACGTTTTTACATACTAGACTGTTACTATAAGCAACAAACTATAAATGACTACATCATGATCAACATAGAGACGTATATAGGCTGGTATATGTTTTCCAAAACATTATTCCAAACCTAAGTTCGCAACATTCCATTTTAGGTTGCACGTAGAGATTTCCCAGCTTATCCACCACATCCGTTAAAGCACTTAACATCATCAACTCACGGTGAGTTCATAGCCCCACTTTCTATTACCTAATTGTTTTACAAACCCTTGGGGGAAATACATGCTATTTTTAAACCGAACACATTACTTTGAAACTGTATGCTTATCTGAATGTATTATTTGCACTAAGTACCACTATTGCCAAACTTAAGTCCCTATTATCATGAACCATTAATTACTTGCGGGTGAAAGCGACTAATGTGGATAGATCTATCGGGATTGACGAATCCCGTTTGTTTGACCGAGTCCGGTAAACAAACGCACTCTATTTGAAGAACCATAGATTGGCAAATTACATATTAGGGCCACTGTTTGACCAAGACCTGACAAACTATTATATCAATTTCTATTGACAAGCTGTTAACGTTTCGGTATCATGAGCTTAGTGACAAACAAAAGCGGGCTCAAATATCATATACTTGAGGCAGCCGTATCAAACAAAAGCGGGCTCAAATATCATATACTTGAGGCAACCGTATCAAACAAAATCGGGCTCAAGTATCACATACTTGAGGCAGCCGTATCAAACAAAAGCAGGCTCAAGTATCATATACTTGAGGCAACCGTACCAAGCAATAATAACTGGTTTGGTTTCAAACCATTGGTGTGAGTCTAAATTAACTCACACTACCAATATAATGTGTTCAACCATCAAACAAACTCTATGAATTACACTCAACCTTTGTGTTGATAGTTTTAAGCATGTATTTCAGGTCCATAATGTCGGAAGCTGGCACGGATGGGCAAGGAATAAATCAAGAAGGCTATAATTATTTTATCATTCAAGAAAGACATCAAAAGACTTTATATTGATACATTTTATAAAAAATGGAACCAACCGGGACCTATTTTGTAAACTCTGATATATTTCAATAATTTGAATGATAAATCATTTTTAAACGACTCCTTTAGAGATTGTTTTATATTATTATGACTGTTGTGCCGCCGAGTAACACCCAGTTTGAATTCCGCTGTGTATCATGAAATTGGGGGTGTACATGAATCATCTTGCCATAGAACAACCTGAGAGAGGTCAATTCTTCACTGATGAATTTGAGGAGCCTTCTTTTCAAAGGTGGAGTAATATAGACAAGGCAGTAATAGAAGCAATGGTTGGCTTCCTGGTGATGGCCCATCAAATGCAAAGCCCAGAGAACAAAAGGTTCAGTAATGACTTAGGGATCAAGATCAGTGAACACCGTGATCAGGACAAGCTAAAATCAAAGAAAACCAAGCTTGAAGCCTTTGGATACCAGTTGGAATAGATCGAACATTTGCTGCAACACCACTATCCTTTACTTTTCCGCATTGTAACTTAGGACCTTGCAATATAGTTTTTTAATGAACAATGATGTTTTATGTTATTCAGTGTCCTTTAGTTGCTTTGTAGAATCGTTAGTGTGAGAAGAAGACCTTTGCTCACTCACACTGAACTTAGAAACACTTAGGCTATGTTTATATCCAAATAGGGGAGACTGTTAGGTCAGTAAATTCCCAAACTTCCTGGAACAAGGAATTGAAGATAAAATAACCCAAGTGTTTAATAACCTTAAACATACGCAAGTTACTGAACGAACAGTTGTTCAGTCATCTTTAAGAAGCTCAGGACAAGCCAAAGAAGAAGGGTTTTCCATTCAGTGAGGCGGGACTCAATGAATGATACCTGGGCCAAAGAAGAAGATGATGGATTCGGTGAGTGATGAAAATAGCTCACTGAATCCCCAGACTCCTCACTTACTATGAAGACTGAAGACTTAAAGCCTGAAGACTTGAAGACTGAAGTAAAGGCTGGATAAAGCGGGATAAGTTTGAAGGATAGGAGTGTGTCCTTATCTGCAAAGGTCAACTTACCCTGAATGGATAAAAGACCAAGAGTGTGTCAACACTGACACTAAAAAATTGAACATGTCCCTTACTAGAAATAGTGTTGTGTAACAGAGACAAAATACGTAAGGTATTTTGTCATCTGATGTTTGTGTCAGTTTTGTATTTTAGGAAAATAGTTGTATTTCATACTTGTATAAATAACAGTCATAAGGTGGAGTAAAAGGGTTAAGCTTGTGTACTAAATGCTTAGACACTCATAAGCCCTTTTACTCCTCCAAATACAACTAAGTCCCTGAGGTTAGCTCAGTTGGTTAACATAGTTGTACTCAATCTTAGCTTAATTTTAGTGAGGAGTACACCATACATTTTCATTCAATCCCAAGTGTTGTTCCGCAAACACTTGGGTAATATATTCTTTGATTAACTTTTAATAAGAATATAAATGTTGAAAAACTCTTGTCTAATTTACTTTACATTTTAACTTGTTAAAATTGTTTTTCAAACAACATTGCTAAGTCATGGAGCTTGGGTAGATTAACTTTGTGGTTAATTCTAATGAAGTTAAAGGGAACAACAAGTTCCCATGTGTTGATCGATCCCGTAGGTACTTGGTCTTTCCACCTCTTATAGGAAACACCCTAAGCATAATTGAGTCCTGACTGACGCCTTAAATTTTGAAAAGATCCGCGGTCTCCAACACTCTTTCCACATGCACGTGAGCATCTTCATCTTGACTGCCTGAGAAGGTGTTGTCTCTCAGCTCCTTCAAAAGCTGGCCTTTGATCTCTTAGTGTGTGAGGATCTAAATACTTTTGTAGGATATTGGTTTTCACATACACATCATAACACAATCAAACATAGGCGTATAGAAGATAAGTTTTAGAGAGAGAAAGTTAGAGGTTTAGGGAACTTTAGTGAGAAAAGAAAATCTTATTATGAGCTCAACTCTCACCTGGGAGGTAGAGAGTATTTATAGTCTTACATAAACGCCACACAACGGGCTATGGATCGTGCATACAGGTGGGTAAAGACCCGTCCGTCCTCCACGGTGTTACTTAACTAAATACTACTTAGCTTAAAATAACTACGACTACGAGCTTAACGATAACATATACTTGAGGTGACCGACTCTTTATACCGAATTTCGATTCCTAACAATCTCCCTAAGGAGGTCACCTCAATCATGTACTAAAATTACATAGAATACAAACAGATATTACAAAAAATGTTCTTGCATTCTTGATGTAGTCCTTTCTTCTAAGCTCGTAGTCATTAATTCTTCACATTGCATGATTGGTTACCCAAGTGGAGGTCTTTACCGATCCACGTGATAATAAATTTGAGCCGACTTTTGAGATCATCACCATCAAAATCTACGAGACATCCTTTGTGGTGTTGGTATTATGTGATGTTGTGACTTTAGGACCGACATGCTCATATTCGGATCATGAAATCTTCTCATCGAGTAGCGGAAGCTTTCGTTGATTCATGATATTGGCGTGACGTAGCGTAAGCATGGAGTAAAATATAAGAGTCATTGATGCACTTATCATGATTTCTTTTGAGATGAATGTGTAGTGTGAGCATGCGGTTATGGATTGACCGCTTCATTCTATTCACCGCAAACGTAGGATGTACCGCATAATACGCTAGCAATAAAGCACACGAAAGTGTCTTTGATCACTTCGTTGAATTGAGGTACACGGCCCACGGTTCCCCGCTGATCGAGACAAGTCACCGCTGTGATCGTAGGATTCCTAAGAATCTCCTTGACAGGTTTCGCGGTGTTCTAGCTGTTCTCAAAGTGGAACATCTCAAAGAAGACAACACGGAGTGAGTGAACCATCGAATTTAAGTCCACTGATTGATGAAAAGAGATTTGAAAAACAATCGTGTATTGCTCAATAGAAGTTGTTTTTGCAATACAACGAAGGTTTTATTGAAAATCAATTATCAATCATAAAAACACCTTTTGGTTTGAAAAATGAGTACACGGTCGATGTGCTAAAGAAAAGAGTTGTTAAGCACAAAGACCGGTTTTTCAAAGGTATCCGTCATTTTAACTTATAAGAATCGTGTATTGCTCAATAGAAGTTGTTTTTGCAATACAACGAAGGTTTTATTGAAAATCAATTATCAATCATAAAACACCTTTTGGTTTGAAAAATGAGTACACGGTCGATGTGCTAAAGAAAAGAGTTGTTAAGCACAAAGACCGGTTTTCAAAGGTATCCGTCAATCCATAACTCGAACCAGATTGATTCAAGAGATTGAATCGCCCCATTGTTTCTCGCTCGGTTGTCACATGGTTGATCTATATAATAGATCTCACATGCCACCCATGGAGCTTGTTTGATGTTGGCTCGAAGGTTTTCCATCTTCACCGTGAATATGTTCACATATCACTCGGATGTTCGCAAAACCACAAGGATAATGCGTGGGACTCAAGATATAATCTCTTTCCACATTGTTTGAAACAGAGAGTCTTCATTGAAAGTGTCCTAATGAGATTTATTGATGATCTCGTGGCTCTAGACTCAATTTTGTGCATAATTTGGATCATGTATCGGAGACTAGGGAGAGGGTCTCCTTCTTCAATATCAACAATCTCTAAGAGAAAGTCGATAGATAATGTCGGTTCCCCGTGAGAATGAAACAAGCCATTTTAAGAGGAACTTGAGTGGTTTGGGAAGTTTAAGTGCAGTGCGTCCTCGGGTCCATGACGTCTTGTCTTCAATACCGATGTTACCATCAAGAGTATATTAATTGAACCCTTTCGCCTAAGGTTGAATAAATGGAGGCTATTTGTTTTCACCCTTTTCTCATTCAATTCTTTTAAATCTTCAACCCTTCAAGCTTACCGAGACTTCATAGCAAGAACCTTGTTGGGTTTGTTCCAAGATTTGCTCGCCTCATCCGCACTCTTCCCATATCTCACTTTTCTCCTTTTATTATCATACCTAAGGACTTCTACACTAACTAGTGGATTGTCCTCGGTAGATCCCTCCGGCTCAGCGGATCATGGGAACCAATACCTAACCTTATCATCCTTATATCACCGCACATAAAGTAAAGTTGGTCGGTCTATTTGGTATTGTTCATCCGCCATTGGAACCAATTGAAAACCATTTAAAATCAATCCAGATACTTGTGATATATTATCAAAACATTTTGTACCGAATTGTTTTGATATTTTTAGAATAAGTGCTCCCCTCAACATGTGCATCAAATGTTTGAAATCGTTTTGCACACGAGGCAAGAGGAAGAAATTACTTCTTTGATTACCATTTTCTAAAGATATCACCATCGCCTTGATCAAATCAAGTAGATATAGCATTCCGGAAGGATGAGGTTTCCATAAATTTGCTCCCCTCAATATGTGCCTCGAGGTTTGAAAAGAGTATTGCACATACTAGAGGAACCTCTGACATGAGATAAATGATCACGTTTCAAATCATAGGTTTAAGATAGATGCTCCCCTCAACATGTGCATTGAAAATTTGAAATCGTTTGTCACATGTGGGAAGGACATGCATGTACATCCTTATAAAACCATTTACCGAATTATCGCTTTAAATCCAATTTAAATCACACATTCTCCCCAATCACAATTATCAAATCATTTGAGATTTGTGATCTCTTATAGATTTAAATTGATTTTGAAAGCTTTTAAGAAGAATTGTGACTTGATTATGAAAGCGTTTTAATCGATAAGGATCGGATTTAAGACTTTAAACTCCATTGATAAAACATGCATGTACATCTTTTGAAAACAATTTAATGCCAAATAACATTTTAATTTAATTGAAATTATTCTCCCCTCAATCAATGACATAGGTTGTTGATTGAGATAGATATTTTGACAAATAAGTCCGGATGATTATCAAAATAGAGTCCAAGTTATTTATTAAAACAATTTGTTTTCAGGATAACGGTTTATAGAATCGTAGCATGGAATTTTGAAAGTCATGATAAAGCATGGCTCTGTTCTTTCTTAGAAACGCGGTTCTTGCACGAATGACAATAAACCATTTTTTTTCTTTCTCCCAAAAAATATATATATATATATATATATATATATATTTTTTTTAAATTAAACAACATCTAAAGTCCGTGTCATTCTTTGAATGACAACATCAAGACCGTAGATATTATCGAATCGAGAGAAACAAGACAAAATGACAATATTTTTTAAGATTTTTCGAATTTTTCAAATTTTTATGGATTTTGAAAGTTTTATATTTTTCTATTTGATTTTTTAAGTTTTATAATTTTGTATTTTGATTTTCGAATAGATATATACAGAGATAGATGAAGATAGACCTTACTCCTCGTCTTCCTCCCAAGACGTTTGAGTGTTTCGTTGAAGGCTTTTCATGCCCAATCGTGGAAGAATAAACTCAAAGCGTTCTCTTGGAAGAGCTTTGGTGAAGATGTCCGCTAACCGGTATTCACCCTCACAAAATAGAGTTCCACTACACCTTTTCCACTTGTTCCCGATGCAATGATGTCGAATGTCGATATGCTTTGCTCTTGAGTGTTGAACATTGTTGCATGAGAGAGCAATAGCACTTTTATTATCACAATGATGAGGATTTTGTTGAATTCAAAGCCATAGTCGATAATTGAGATCTCATCCATAAGATTTGAGCACAACAGATGACATGGCTATGTATTCACCTCTCAGAGGAAATAGAAGTACTCATTTACTTCTTTGAAGACCAGCTCACAAGCTTATCACCCAAAACCGAGCACCTCGGATGTACTTGACGAGTATCTTAACACCGCATGATCAAGATCTGCATAGGTCGTTAGTGACATACCGGTGTCCTTGGTACCAAAGACCCATATTGATGGTTCCTGGAGATACCGAAGACCCTTTTAACCGCTTCAAGGTGCTTTTTAGTAGGCTTAGCTCGGTATCTAGCACACATGCAAACAAATAACAAGATGTCTGGTCTACTAGCGGTGAGGTACATCGGGATCCAATCATACTATGATATTTCGCTTGGTCAATCATGATCCTGAGTGGTCCTCATCTAGTTTGGTTTGATCAATCATGGGGTGTCAAGGGTTACTTGAATCAAATCCAAATTTCTTTAAGATCTCTATTGCATATTTAGATGGATTTATGAAAATGCCTCCGGACTTTGTGAAATTTGTAATCCCAAGAAAATGACATTTGTCCCATCATTGACATTTGAAATTTTGAACTCATTTCATTAGAAAACGATCACATTCCATTGGGTCGGTCGAGGCAAAATAATATCATCAACATAAATTTGAACATGAATTAAATGTTTGCACGACTTCGGTGAACAATGTTGGATCAATCGCCCTTTGCTAAATCCGGTTGATAGAAGAAACTTTGATAGTGTATCATACCATGCCCTTGGAGCTTGCTTTAAACCGTAAGGGCCTTCTTCAAACGATAAACGTGAGTAGGATGCTCTTGATTTACAAATCCTTCAGTTGGGCGATGTAGAGCGACTTCTTTAAGGTCTCCGCTCGTAAATGCCGCCTTCACATCCATCGATAGACTACCATGTTCTTACTAGCAAGATTAGCCGTAAAGATTCGATTGCCTCGATTCGAGCAACTGGAGCAAAAGATTCTTCAAAGTCAATACCCTCCTTGACGGTATCCTTTAGCAACCAATCGAGCCTTGTTCTTCAATACATCACCATGCTCATCTAGTTTCACTTTGAAGATCCATTTAAGAGCAATAATCATGGCACATTCTCGAGGCGGTACTAACTCCCATACATCAAGTCGATCAAACTCATGAATTTCATCTTGCATAGCATTGAACCAAATTGTCTTCGTTCATGGCGCTTTAACATCCTTTGGTTCGATCTTTGAGAGTACGGAGTTGAAGAAACACCATAGGGCATCGGTTGCAAGTTGTTTCCGTGTTGATACAGACTAAAGGGATTTCCAATGATGTTGTCTAATGGATGATCGTGATTCCATTTTCTCGAGGTGTTCATGTGGTAGTTGTTGAGGGATCAAGTAGCAGTCGATGTCTCCGAAGAAGATGGTTCAAGAAGATTCGTGAGCAAATATGTTTTCAAATGGAGCATCTTCGGGAGTAGCAAAGGGATTAACTTCATCATTGATGCGTAAACATTTCCATGATGTACATTTGAAGAATGATGAATTGTTGATGAGGCGGAAGGATCAAGAAGCAGCGCTTCTTGACTTAAAGATATTGAGGCCGAGGGATTGCCTTCATTCACGTGAATATGAGCGACCTGCTGTAGGGATCAACACCTCATTAGTACTTGGATCATAAAGTTCATCAAACATAGGATCAAACAATTTCTTTAAATCATCTTCGATGGAGGTACATATGGAGTTTCTTGAGAAGAGTTTGGAACAAGGGATGAACCAATTGACTGCTTTTGAAGTGCGGGTCCGAATCGAATTATTCAGAGCCGTTTGACCGGTCGACCATCAAACGTAACGTGAATTGTTTCCATGATATTTCGGGTTCTTTTGTTGTAGATTCGGTATCCTTTTTGTTTGGAGCATACCCTACAAATACTCCAATGTCGCTTTAGCTCTAAGTTTGCCTAAGTCTTGTCCTCATTAGTTGGATAACACAATGCACCAAACACACGAAGGAAAGAGATTAGCTTTTCATTGTGGACAAGTTCATATGGAGTTTTTCCATGAACAAGTGTGAATCGAGGAACGATTTTGTGTGTAGCATGCAGTGGCAATAGCTTCACCAGAGAAACATTGGAACCTTTGAGTAAATCAAAGATTGTTCTAGCGGCTTCTACAAGAGTTCGATTTCGCCTTTCAACTACACCGCTTTGTTGAGGAGTTCGTGGAACACTTCTTTGATGGTCGATTCCAACGCTTTCATAAAATTCACCGAGTTGTTTGTTGACAAACCCGCCCATTGTCTGTTCTTATTATTCTGATTTGCTTTGTTAAGCGAACTCGCACTGCTTGATGAGTTTGATGATGATATCGGAGTTTCATCCTTTGTCCTTAAGAACTTGACCCGTGAATCTAGAGTAATCATCAACCACAACTAACATATTTCTTCCCAAATATATTCTCGCACCCTCATTGGTCCACATAAATCCATATGAATCATATGAAGAACTTCTGATGAGTTAGTAGGTTTGGGTTTATGGGCATACTTCTTGCTTTTTCCCAATTGACATGTCGAACAAAGATGATCCTTTTCATACTTGAGTCTAGGTAAACCTACAACTAAGTCCTTTCGAGAGATCATTGATGGTACCGTTCAAGTGATTGAGGCGACGATGCCATAACCATGACTTTGTTTTAGAGGCCTTTGACAAGAAGCAAATTGGAGAAGACTTCATCATATCTTCGATAGATATGGTGTATAGATTTGAACCACGTGAACCTCTTAAAGTTCCTTACCATCAAGTTCTCTAACGAAGCGGTATGTTTTCCAAGGCTACTTCTAGATCGAATCGCATAATTGACCAACAGAGAACAAGTTGTGACCAAGACCTTCTACATAGTAAACCCCGGAGATAACACTTTGCCAACAACATAGTCTCCATAACCCATAATAGCACCGAAATGATCATTCCCGAATCTAATCGTCTCCGATGAATTTGCTCACGGTTCATGAGCCGTGACCGGTCGCCAACATATGCTTGAACAACTGAGTCCGTGTACCACGTAACGATTTGAACGATCCGCAGTTGAACATAGACAAGAGTGGATAATCGATAATTGGGATCCCATGCAAGAATGGGTTCCATTTGGTTAGTAACAATGGTTGGAACACCCACATCGTAAAAAGAAGCATTCATATCGTAAATTAAGGCACCGGAATCATTGTGAATTGATGCAAGACTAGTGTCTCAGATAGCCACATTCACAGGTGTGCTCACTTCTTAAGGAATAGTTCTACCGGTAGAGGCCTCCATTTTCTAGTGGGCATTGTCCGATTATTCTTATGACCAACGGTATCCAATAATAGCCTATCTTACTAAATGTTCTTCCCTGGTTTCCACCGCTTTCTAACTTTCTTTCGCTTTTGCCTTTTTGCCTTTTTAGCATTAACAGACAATTAACATCATTAGGCAAAACATTAATACCACATTCATGATTAGAAATGTAATTCAGCGGACATCGGTACAAGGTTTGCAAATAGTATCATAATTCAATTAATTACAAGACGCCTATGGCTAATACTAGAATCAACACGATTCGCTTTATTCGATTCAAGCTTAAAGTTCCTAGATTGTTCTTCTACTCTTTCCAAAGGCACATTCTTAGCTTGCGAGGTCCTATCATTCCTTGTATTGTCTTGAGACTTTGACCGCTCCCTTTAATGTCACCGACATACTCTGAGAGGAATGGGAACATTAGTGGGTTTACAACTCTTTGCATCACCCGCTTAGATGCGCCGATCCGAACTACATGCAGGCACACTAAGGTTCACTTTCTTAAAACTAGAAGTGCTGGGATTTGTACTCCTAGAAGGCACACTTGAGTTCTCTTTCATAGCATCGATGCATCCAAATCAACTACTTAAAGGCACACTAAGGTTCACATTCAAGACATCGGGCATCGAATGAATATCATACTGGCAATAGGCATCGAACATGGAATCAAAGGATTAACTCTCTCACCTAAGGACTTTGGGCATATTGTGATCAAGCATTCTAGGATTTCTTGAGATCGTTTGGCATATAGGCATGCATGTCCGATTCAGGTAAAACCGCCAAGTTTTATCACTCAAGCCCCGCCACTTGTGAATGGCGCATCGTAACAAACTTAAAACGCTCAGAGCAAACTCAATGAAGATCTGGGAGTATAGTGTTTCCCGGTCGTTATGTCCCAACATGTGCGAAGAATCACCAAACGATAGTGATCGAGAGATTTGAATCGGAAAAGGATTTGGAATGATTATAACTACGTAAAAGCCAACAAATTACAACGGCTTAAATGCAAATTAAAGGAAATTAGAAAGATAAAAATATTAAATAAACGCTATCACTATATTTAAAATGATGAACGTTTAAAACTTAAAACGACGTTTAAATAAAATTACGTAACGTAAAAATAAAAGTGAGATCTAAGAAATAAAAGTCCTAAAAATATGAAAATGACATTTTTACAATCCTAATGATAAAAGAAAATTTAGAGAAAAGAAAATTATTTTTACAACTATTTATCTAATTATTATTAATTAAAACTAATTTTAAATATTTAAAATGCACTAAAATATAAGAAAATACAAAGTTAACCTAGAAAAATGAAATTATAACTTAGAAAATCTAAAATATGATAAAACTTATTTTAAACCTGAAAATATATTTTTAGAGTTTTATGTATTTATTATTAATTTAATACTATTTAAAACTAATTAAAATGCTAGAAAATACTATTTAAACCAAGAAAATTATGGAAAAATATTTTTTGGCTTTTTATATTTATCTAAACTTAAGAAAAATGAAAAATTATTTTTTGAGACTTTTCTCGAATTTTTGGATTAAAAGCTATTTAAAAGTGCTAAAACCTAATTAAATCAAGAAAATAGTAAACAGACGGGAAAAATATGAAAATTCAAGATAACTCTAAAATAATATAAGGAATCTAGGAAAATAGAAAACAAGGTGTCGTGTGGAGGAATTAGAAACTGATGTGCAAAGTGCTTATAGATAAGCAATTTGAATAAGCAAATGGAGACCAATAAGCACCCAACCAAAACAAAAGCTTAAATATACTAAAAGTGACCAAATGCAACACAAATCAACAAGCCCTAACCACTGGATAGCCAACTGCAAAGATTTGGCTAATTTGAGTTATAAGCTAAAAACAGTTAAAGGGTGCCTACTTTGAGCTAAAGAATAAGCCAACCAATAAGCTAAAACCAAAAAGCAAATGATGGGACTTAAAGAAGACCTGGTTGACTATCTATAAGCCAAGCACTGACCTTAGTGAGCTCAAATAAGCTCAGACAAGTTCTCAGAATCTCGCAGCACTCGCTTTCAACCGAGTCTATGCACAGGCATTTGTCCCCATGTTCACAAGCAATTTTGAGCCTTATAAAAATTAGCAAAATGTACAAAATGATGATAAGTAAATAGACCTATTGAAGTTTTAAAATCCACAAGTTTCACTAAGATTGGCCTAGAAATGAATCCATGAAAATTCTTCCTAGTTGAGCCCAAAAAAGTTTTTCAATGATTTTGACTTTTGACAAAACTAAAAATTGACTTTAATGAGATTTGATCTAGATTTGTGAACCGAAATGATATATAATGATGAAATAAAACCAAACAAGCTAGACCTATGAATTCCAAATACAAAACAAGATTTTTACTAGACAAAATCACAACAGCTTAAGTCATGAAACAAGTAAGGTGATTTTGACTTATGCTCAAAAGAAATGAAAACTTAAGACTAATATGGCTCAAAGAACCCATACCAAGGCCGAGTATACAATTTTCAAACACTAACAAAGGCTCAAGCTCATTAAATGCACCGATCCAAACACCCTTTAATGATCCGATACAACTAAAATTGATAGAACACCGCACTAGCTTGTACCAATGATCAAACCGAGCTTAATTATATTTAATACAACTAAATAAGCAAGTAAAAGCAGATTATAACTATAAATACCAATTCAAGCAAAATATGCAAACTAACTTGGAAAATGGAACTTGAAAACAACTCACATAGGTCCAAATTGGTGTTGCAAAGCTAAACCAAACCCATAACTACTCTATGCTAATCTAATCAAACCCCAAAGCACCACCGCATCAACCCAAATCATCACCATTTCCAAATATGCATCAACAGTTGACTTTTGTTGACCATCATTCAATTTTTCTTGAAAATGAAATGCGAGCTTATACAAAGCTTATAAGGAGCTTAGACAAACTTATTCAAGCTTAAAATAAGCTACTAACAACTGGACCATATAATTTGAAACTGAAAAATTGCAACAGTAAACCACAAACTTGAAACTTTATATGAAAACTTGGATTGATACTCAAAAACTTAATACAATGATTTTTTAACTTGAATGTGATACATGGAAACTGAAATTACAACATTTTTAACTAAACTAAGACATTAATTTAAAAAAAACGACATTTAAGAAAAATGAAAAAACTAACTACTACACTTTCATCTCTCCAATTGCTTCCTTTTATATGCCAAACACCTTCTCTCCTCTTTCTGACTTGATCCCACCATCATTTTGGTCCATTGGACGACTTAAATGAATATCGCTATAGATCATTTTTAAGGAATTGTGCTTTTGACCTGTTGGGGTTGAGTGAGGGAGTAGGAGGTGCATTTAATGCCCTTTGGAGTTGTGTGGAGGTGGGGGGACATGGAGAGTGGATAGGTGAGGAGGGGGGATGGGAAGGTTGTGTGTAGCAGGGGTGAAGCAGAAAGCAGTTGGGGAGAAGAAGATTTGGCGCCAAGGTGTCTGTTTGACCATTTGGTTGACTGGGTTGGATTATTAAAAGAGAAGGGGTCAAATGGAGGGTCCAATTGGTTTATGGCAGGGGTCACATGGATTGACAAGGGCCAAAGGGTTTGTAAAGGGTTTAAAACACGGACTAGTTGTGTAATTTCAAAAATCAAGGGCCAAGGTCACATTACAAAGTTGTTCCAAGGACTAAAACCGACAATCTCAAAAGTACAAGGACCAAACTTGCCATTTTCAAAATTCCAAGGGCTATTTTTGCCAATTTTCAAACTCAAGGACCAATTTTGTAATTTTCAAACTTTTATATTTTTCACCAAAGGACTAAATTTGACAAGTTATGATTTTAAAAGGACCTTTGGTGACTTTTCTTTTGAAATTAGGACTCGTGGACTATTTTGACAATTTTAGAAACTTGAGGGATCTGAAACGCTAATTATGCAAACTTTGCTCATTTTTCATCCGATTTAAACATTTTGCATCCAAACATATAAAATGCAATTTTGGAATATTTTCATATTTTGATGCATTTCGAGCATTTTAAACGTTTTAGCTTCAGATTGACTCCAAAATGATGAGTATTTACACACTCATCAATGTCTAATTGCATTATCATGAGGTTTCTCTAACTTATCCTCTTCAACAATCTCACGCAGACATTCTAGGCAATCCTTAAGGATGAGAAGTATGTTTGAACAAAGAAGTTTGTTGTTCCCGAGATGAGGAGGACATATTTGTTGAATCACTCTAAACAAGATTTCAAGTATTTATATTTCATATGTAATAGGTAGCTTTATTATGGCCTTTATGTTTGTTTAAGGTCAAGCTTATGTAGAAGGCCCATAAGCTTGATCCAAGCCCAATAAGGAATAGGAAGGAGAGGAGTGTTGCCTAGCTCCTCGCCTATATAAACTCTTGTAAACCCTCATTCGAGGGTTGGTTGTTCAAGTTTTCTTCTTTCACTCTCACTACGCCTAAACCGTATAATCATTGTGTGTGTTTGTGTTTGATACTTGTTCAATCGCCTTATCTCTTTCTCTTATAAGCTTGTGTTGTAAAACTAGTGACCTAACAAAGGTATCAATCGCCAAATAGTCAGCGTACTTGTTTGTTTTGAAGTTTTTGGTTTTGCATCTTCACGCGTAGAGATAACGATTCTTTGGTTATCTTAAAAACTCGCTTTTTACACTTTTAATCCAAGATTCTTGTACTTTCAATGTTTTGAGGTGTTAAAATACTTGTTTTGGCAAAAGTTTCAAACTTTACGCTGGATTTACGCTTTTAAGCTTGTTTTGTTCATGGGTGTCGCTCTACGCCAGAACCTGCTTAGCGCTTTTGGTACATCAAAATTCACACTTTTGTGTTCTTTTGGTACTATTGAAGCTATTCCATAACAAAAACTAGTTTAGAAACACATTTGAGCGTAATCAAAGTTACGAGTAATCCCACGCCGATCAAAACCCTAATATTACGCTGAAGAGTTTCCTTGGTTTGATCTTCAATTTTCGGGTTTATTCCGTGTTTTCTTACTTGGATAAGTCCGAAAATACGTCGACTTGGGATATCTTTGCAATGTGAAGTGTAAAAGATCATTTGGGAAAACCCTAAAATTACGCATAAGATAAGCTTACGCCAGAGAATTCCTACGCATAAGATTCACTTTACGTAAACCACGGTTCACGACAAGGTAATCCTACGCCACGCTTTCTACGCCTAACTTTTGTCTACGCTTAACTTTAGTGTTTTCCTACTTACGCTGTGAGCTAAAACCACGCCAGAACTCCTCATTGTTACGCCGTAACTTTTGGTGTTTTACGCATAAGTGCTACTTGGTTCTTGTATTTTCTACGCCTAAGGACACTTCATCAACAAAGGTTCATTCGACTACAAAGATCCATTTTACCACACAAGTTTATCATCATGTCTCAACCACCATACTCTAACTATTTCCTCACACTTATAATCATCAACAACAACAACAATTAACTCCACAACATCAACAATGGAATCAACAACAAGCTATTTATCAACAACAATTTAATCAACAACATACTCCACAACTTGGTGCAATTCCACAACCACAAATGGTTCAACCACCACCAAGTCTTCAAGCTTTACCCTACACAAACGATTTCAATCAACATCCATCACGAAGCACTATGAAGGAACCCACTTGGTTTGCAAAGATGTGTGAAGCTTTAAGCGACCAACAATCAATTCATGAAGTCGATCACTTGATAGACCTCCAATGCTCACTCCAGAAACTACGATCAATGGGTGATAAGGTTCTTTAGGTTTTGTGATCTAAAGAAACCACATGGAAAGTTCTTAAGAAGGTTATCTTGAAGGTCCATTTGAGATGCCTACATCGTCATTGTACCCGAGATCCAAATGCCGCTCCACCAAGAGATGAACAAACCAACATTGCTATCAAGGTACGCTTAAATCCTACGTAACTTCTACACTATGAAGTCGATGAACTTGCAATGGAATACATCCTCTTGGATTACCAAACCCAATTCTTCGTAGTGTTGATGCTCAAAAACCGCATGTAAAATGCGGGATCATATTCGCCTTCTTATGGAAGGATCTGTACTCAATCGGGAGGATTTGGAATCCAAAATTTACTTGGCTTATGAACACTTCATGATTGAACCTGGAGAGACACTAGAGTCCTATCATCATCGATTTTCGGACATCATCAATGATTTGGATAAACACAACATCATCATGCCAAGAATTGCAGTGAATACTAAGTTTCTAAGTAGTCTTGGTCCGAATGGGAGAAGTATGTCATTTTTCTCCGTCAAGCGAAGAATATGCATCATTCTACTTATGGATTGTTGTACGATTACTTGAAGCCTCATGAAAAGGAAGTTGATCGAAAGGATTCTCCGTGCTCAAATTGCTAAACAAATACAACCGGACAATCAACAACTTGCCTTGTATGCTCAATGAATTATCCTCTCAACCAAAGAACTCAACCAATCGCTTCAAACACACCTTCACAACAACAACCTCAACCTCAACATAATCAATTGGTTCCATACAAGAACAATGCTCAAGCATATGTCGTTGAAGCTAATGAGGAAATCGATCCATTCAAGCATTGCAACAAGGATTTGTGATGATAGCTAATGCTTTTGGTCACATAACCAACAAATCCAACAATCGATTCGTTCCTCATCTAACACACGGACTCAAGTCAGCAGAACAATGGACGTGTTGAAGTTCGTAATCGTGATTATGGTCGTCGGATGGGCGGTGGTCAAGGGTTTAATGCTGTGGGTAGGAATAACAACAGAGCTCAAGTGGTGGAACAGGAAATGCTCGAGAATCGGTTAAATGGTCTTCGATGCTACAACCGCAATGAGAAGGGACACTGCTAATGCATGCCCAAAGCCAAGGACTAGGGCGATGCTTATTTCAAAGAGGCCTTACTTTTGGCTCTTAAGGATGAAGTCATGGATCTCTCACGCATAAAGAACAGAGCTTTATGGCCGATGCACTCGGATGATGATATGGAGGACTTGCAGTGCTAATGCAAACATTATGTTGATGGCTAATATGCATGAGCGCACTGAGTGATACAGCCCAAAGTATGACATCGATGGCTTGTCTCAAAATGCCCGAACAAACCATCATCATATCTCGAACTAATATCTTCGCTAATATCCGAATCCGCAAGACGGATCGGATCGTTCAAAATGAGTCTTCTACATCTCTTTCTCGATGATTTTCAAGTTAACCTCAGTAGTTACATTTGACGATCAAGATGACCTTCCGGTTTCCTTTGATAATCAAATTGACTCCGTGGTCATACTTGAGGATCTAAAGAATGATCATGTTGAGACTCACGTTGAACAAGATGATCCGATGCCTCATCCGGATTTTGCTTGCTAATACAAGACCATAAAATCAAAATGGAGGAATGTTATGCATTAAATCAGTCCTTAAAAGTAAAATGCAATCATAACCAAGGATTTTGAATGCTTACAAATGCAACTCAACTTTTTCAAAACTCAAGAAAACCGTGAAAAAGGTTTTGAAGCCGCTTTGCAAAATCTCATCAAAATGAAAATATTTAGAGAGACAGATGCTGATCTAGCCGCCTCGAAGAATGCTTTGTTGTCTCGAATTAGAACAACTCGAAACACGAACATAAACAACAAATTAACGCCTCACCTTGGAAAACCAAAAAGCTAAGGAAGTTGTTAAATTGTCGAAAAACAGCCTCTCAGATACAAAAAGCATTCAACGAATCGGGTAGATGACCTTCTTGAAGAAATTATCGACTTGCAAAACAAACTTAAAGAGTTTAAAACTGTTGTTTACAAACATGGTGAATCAAGAATGACTATTGAAAAGTTTACCCTAAAACCCAATCCAAAAGGATATGGAAAAATCTAGGCGATTACAAACCAAAGCTTTCACTAAAACATTCAAACCAACTCCTCAAGTTTCCAAGGTAATACAAAATTGATATTATTGTCATGAGTGTTGTTGAATATCATCGTCAAGAGGAATTAGATGCGTAAGACGCGAGTCGATCAAAATTAAAAATGTTGTTTACAACAAACCTTTTAATTATAAAACGCGGTCACTTTCCACACCAACGATTCTTCTAACACACCAAGGGTTATCATCAAAACACCGAGTCTTCTAATGTTAATCCCAAAATGAATTTGCACAAACTTATGGTCCTTTACCTTCCATTAGTGAAGTAAACTCAAAACACGAAAATCGAAAAATCCTTCGATATTTTGACATTTTCATGGTCGACCTCAAAATTTTACAACATGAGATAGAATATCGATCCGAAATAAAAGTTGAACATTTTCAATCGCCTCTGCGCGAGAACAAAGAGACATTTTTCGTAAAAATCTTTACCAAATGTTAAAAACTTGAAAAGTTGTGCAATTGCTCGGAAAAGGATTTTCATAAGGAACTTGGGTAATGAAAACGTTTTGAAAAATGCGAAACATCTATTACTAACACTAAACGCAAAAGAAACTGTTGAGAAAAGATGTTGATCGACTATTGGAAGATGTTCTCTCTTGATATCCATAATGTTGTGCTATTCTATTCGTTGCCAACCGCATCCGATCATATATCTCACGATATTGTTGAAACTGTTGTTATCATTGAGAACACCGATAATGTGCTTCGATCGAGTCTTTAAAAGTCGAAAATAAACGATTACACGGAAATTAACAATGCAAACGTCGTCTTCATTGGTGTGAAAAGATATTCACAACCATCAACTCGGCCAAAAGAAAATCGCTCAATTGAGTGCAAAATCTTCCGATCCTAAAATTGAGCAATCGATGATCAAAACGTGTCTTTGAAAAGTCAAATCAAAATATGAACAAGAACTTTTAAAAGTTAAACAGAATATGGTGTCATATTTGATTTACTCAAAAGACTCGACTTGAAGCATCTAATGAACTTGATCACTATCTTGCTCACACTAGTGAAGTCATGAATTTTCTTTGGTAATATTCGCTCGAAAATCAAGATCTCGATTCACACCATCTCTAAGTTACGGACATGTTAGGAAAGTATGAACAACTCCCGCCATCGTGATTAAGAGATTAGCACCATCACACTTAGTAATCGTGAACCTAGAATTCCCACCGCCAAATCACAAGTTGCTAATGTGTTTCCCTTCATCAAACAGAATAGTTGCATCTTTCCAAACGTCCGCACTTCACGACCTTAGAGCACTCAATCAAGAATAGGAAGTCGCTGACCTAAGAAAAGATCAATAAGGAATGCTAAAGTAGAAGAACACCTAGGACTCAATAAAAATCATGTTGCTTCCACTATAGATGTTACGTCGGCAAATGTAATAGAAATAGTGATGTAACGAATGCTAAACCGCTGAGTACTTTTGATATTCAAATCGATGCACCTTGTGTTATTTGTCAAAAGAGTATGAAGTCCGAATGTCATGACAAATGTGTTGCTAAAGCTATAATCTCTCGATTACGGAATCCTAAGAATTGGAATACCTCTAGGCCCACTAATCATTCTAAGTCTCGTGCTTGGTAAACCACCTTCTAAGGCAACCATTGCTATCACAAGAGCTCCCGCTCACCTCCTAAGAATGTAGTACCACCTAGTGCTTTCACTAAGACTAAAGCAAAGAGTAGTTATAGATGGCGTAAATGGATATATAACACACTAGGATTTAAATGGATGCCTAAAATTATAAATGTGTGTCTGCCTAACATATCGCCTTTAACCCTCTAACATTTCGGGTTCCACATCTACTTCTATTCCATCCGTGTCGTCTGTGTGTAATGCAGTGATGTGATCATTCTCTCGATTGTTGATATGGATGTTCCCATACATGACAGCAACCTTAAACTGCTATCAAACTTTATTGCAAAGTTCATTGGCACCGCCGATTCGAACGATCACTTCGCACCATCATGGGCTACGGAGATTATGTTAATGGGAACATCAAATCGCAGGTTTACTATGTGGAAGGCCTCGCCACAACTGCTTTCAAGAGGTCAATTTTGTGATGGAGATTTGGAGGTTGCTTTCGTGGAGAAAACCTGCTTCATTCGTGATCTACAAGGAAACGACCTTATGTCCGCTCTCGTAATTCTAGTCTCTACACTATCTCTATGCAAGACATGGTTGCTTCCTCTCCCATCCGCTACTTTCTAAGGCAACATCAACAAAACTCGCTATGGCACCGTCTGCTCTCACATCTAAACTTTCAAACCATCACCAACCTTGCTCGACACAAACTAGTCAAGGACTCCCACGATCTGTATTCAAAAGATCACCTTTGCTCACCTGTGAACAAGGGAAAAGCACTCGTGCTCATTTTCCTTCAAAGGTGGAACACAGCCTCAAAGATGTGCTTCATCTTCTTCACATGGATTTGTGTGGTCTGATCGTGTGCAAACGATCAACAAAGAACGCCACATCTTAGTAATTGTTGATGACTACTCACGATGGACTTGGGTCTACTTCTTCGTAGCAAAGACCAAGCTCCACAATGATCATCACCTTTCTCACAAAAATACGTGTTCACTCAAACACCGCCGTAATCATCGTAATGCATAAAGGAACTGAATTTGTTAACAAAACCTTCGTGAATTTTATGAGAAAGTGAATTCAAAGATCAAACATCTATTGCACGAACACCGAACAAAACGGAGTTGTTGAAAGACGAAAACGAACGCAGTGGAAGTCGCAAGAACAATGTTAATCAATGCTAAACTTCCAGACACTTATGGGCGTAAGTCAGATTCATCGCATGCTATACACAAAACCGCTTCTATGATCACAAACGCCACAACAAAACACCTTTCGAGCTTGTCCACAACTACAAACCGAATCTCAAACACTTCCATGTATTTGGATCCCTTTGCTATCCGAATAATGATCGTGATGATTTTGGAAAGCTCAAAGCCAAAGTCGATATTGGAGTCTTTATTGGATACTATGACAATTCTAAAGGTTTCCGGATCCGAATCGTCAGACAAAATGTGTGATGGAAACGATTCATGCTCATTTGATGAACTCACGGAAATGGCTTCGAGTATAACAGCTTAGAACCCGTCACAACCGCTTAAACTTCCTCAACCCCATCATCACCGAAGAAAGCCCTCGCCTAACTCACAACAAATGGAAAGGTTATTTGCTCCTGCTCGCGGGACGATATTGATGAACGTGCTCTGGTGTATCTCATTGCTCACCGCACAACCCGACAATATTCCTATACCGATACACTGCTACAACAACTATCGTTGAAGATGCACCTACACCAATTGACTCCAACACAACAGTTGAACACACCGCCTCCAACAATGATGAACCACCGATGATATTCTCAATGAAGTACCCCACCGCAGATTTTGATCCAAATGCTCTTCAACCCGCTTATAATGAGATCGCCGCACTGATGTTGCGGAATCTTCAACAAACCATTTGAATCTCGAATCGCACAATGTATACCAACATCAACCTCTACACATAGATGGACAAAAGACCATCCTCGGCTAACATTATTGGCAACCCGAATCAACCAACGTTACGAGACAACGCCTTCACTCATACGGTGAACATTGCATTTATGCACTCACCGTTCGCTAACTGAGCCTAAAACATTAAAGACGCAATGACAAAAGACAACTGGATTGAATCCATGCAGAAGAACTCAACCAATTCAAACGCCTTGAAGTATGGGAATCGTTGAAAGACCAATGTGGGTCTACGCCATTGGTCTCAAATGGATTTAGAAAACAAATTGATGTCAAGGAATGTTATCCGAAACAAGTCACGGCTCGTTGCTAAGGGTTATCGCCGAAGAAGGAATAGACTTTGAAGAATCTTTTGCTCCGCTGCTTCGCCTTGAGGTCGTTCGGATATTTCTCGCGTCACGCTCATATGAATATGACGGTTCATCGATGGATGTCAAACGGCGTTTTCAATGGACAACTTAAAGAAACGGTCTATGTCACCAACCGATGGATTCGTTGATCCCGAGTTCTCGAACCATGTTTACAAACCGAACAAAGCTCTTTATGGTCTCAAACAAGCCCCTGCATGGTACGATAAGCTATCATCTTTCCTCATTGCCAATAATTTCACCAAAGGCTCGGTTGACCCAACTCTTTTTATACAATATCACGGGCACACATCTTAATTGTTCAAATTTACGGATGACATCATTTTGGGTCAACACATAAAAGTTTTCAATCGCTTTGCAAAACTAATGAAGAAAAATTTTGAAATGTCCATGATGGGTGAACTTACATTCTTTCTAGGATTGCAAGTTCATCAATCACCCCGTGTATTTTCTTGAGTCACCCAAATATGCCCTTGAATAGTTAAACAAATTGGAATGAATACCTGATACTTATGCCACACCAATGGCTCATACCAAGAAATTAGATGTCGATTTACATGGAAATTGGTCGACCCTACTAAATACAAGTATCATTGGGTCCTCATGTATCTAACAACTAGCAGACTGATATTGTCTTTGCCGCTTATCTATGCTCCCGTTATCGCCGCGACCAATCGAAACTCACCTCTCGAGGCTAAAAGAACTCCGATACATCAAGGGAACCATTAATTGGGATCCGTATCCAAGGATTCTCGGTTTCAACTAATCGCTTTTGAGCACGCCGACCACGCATGATGCTTAGACTCACTAAAAGTACTTCAGAGCTCTACAATTTCTGATAAACCGGTGTCTTGGCAATCAAAGAAACAGATTGTACATCATCGCTATCAACCAAGGTAATATGTAGCCATGTCCGCGTGTTGTGCTCAAGTCATTTGATGAGAACACAACTCAAAGACTATGGTTACGTGATTTGATGAATCCTCGATGTATCATGACAATCGGAGTGCTATTGCAATCTCGCAACCCGCCTTCAAAGACTAAATCAAAGCACATCGATTCACGCTATCATTTCATCAAGGACCACGTGGAATGTGGCACCGTTGAATTATACTTTATGGTACCGAATACCAATTGCGATTTGCTCACCAAAGCCTTACCTCCCGCTAGGTTTAATGAGTTGGTCCACCGAATTGGTATGAGGTGTTTGACTCAAGAGGAATTGGATGACCTCTTAAACCGCCTTAAAACCTGTCAAACACCAAAACATCTTTTGTACATAAATTTTCAAAACAAAATACAAAAATATAAAATCCGATAAAACAACAAAAATATTCTCCCAATCTATCTTTCTTTCAACATGGCAAGTACATTTTTTCCGTCAACACTTTAATCTTTCAAAATTCAAGATTTTTCCGATCAAGTGTCAGGGGAGAAAATAATCCATTAACTGCTTCAAAACATCTCAGTACTTGCATGTTATCACATCTCTGTTGATTCTTTTACAAATGGTGGTACATTTCGGTTCAAAGACACTCCTCGGACTTTAATTAATAACCTTTCATTATTTTCTCAAGTCGAGGGGAGTGTCACAAGTTTCTTTCCTAAAATCTTCATTTGGCAACCAAAAAATGGAAGTTAAAAGGCTTTGTGTGAAAAAGGAAACGTGGAGGACTAAAACTGTCAAAACCTTAAAGTTATTTTATACAAAATACTCCACCCACCACATTTATTTTCATCACATTAAATATTTCACCTAATATCATCCACGATCCATAATCGCTTTACAACCGTGCTTTCGATTATCAATCAGAAGTGCTTCGTGTTTGGATCATGTTTTTAAACAATGGTTTTAAATCTTTCATAAATCCAACGGTTAAAACATGTGATATATTGATTTGTGTGTTCTACGCGTAAGTATATGAACACACAATCATATTTGTGTGCTTATGGTTAAAAGGATTGTATCAAAATGTTGTAACAACATCTATGATATCACTTCTATGCTCATAACACACCCAGAATCACGAATCTACGATTTTTGAAAACTAGGGTTTATGAGTCGATTTGGGTTTTTCCAAATGTGAAGTGTTTTGGTCTAAAAGATTGTTGGGTTATGCTTATATAATGTTGAATTGATTAAATCCTTGCTCTAAAACTACCCAGAAACACTGATTTATTCAGAATGTGAAATTAGGGTTTAAGGTTCATAAGTTTGGGTATTTTTGATTCACCATGAGTTAGATGTTATAACTTGGTATATATGCTCATACAACATCTTAGAACCACCGAAACTGCTTGATGCAAATCCCATGGTTAAAAAACTTACGCGTAAGTCATAACCCTTAGGGTTTTGACCTACACGTATGCCTTTCTACGCCAGAATCGGGTTTATGAATGATTCATGCCATGTATTGTTGTTGAAATGAATATGTGTGCTAATATTGATGATTTGATTAATTTATTTCGTGATTGCTACACTTAGAATTCGTAATCAAGGTCATTTGATTATTCACGCATAAGGATTACCCCACGCCGTAGTTATGTTACGCCAGAAGAAAATCCCACGCATAACGCCACGCTGCAGGTTCTACAATGGACCACGCGTATCCTCGTGAAGGATATGCGAACAAGGACCTCACGATAAGGTCAACTCTTACGAGTAGCCTTACGCGTAAGGTTAATATATGCCTCACGACAAGCTCTTACGCATAAGGTCTCCTTTTCCTCGCGTAACATTTCTTACGCGTAAGTTAGGATTCTACGCGTAAGTTTCACGCCTAAGCATATATCATTCCCGTCACGCATAACTTTGTCAAAACTACGCTTATCCTCGGATTTACCTTCATGATGAATTGTTACGTGTACAAACCTCAGAATAAACTAATCATATCATCACGAATCCAAAATTGTCACTAATAAACTTAAATCGTTCGATATGTTGTGAACAATAAGTGATAAAATAAACTTTAAAACTTACGCTAACTAACTCACAAACATTTCACGACATCATTGAACTATTGAACATACAAGTGACTTAGGACTCGTAACAATCATTGACACTGTACATTCAATAACTAGACAATAAGACCCTCTGTTGACTAACATTATGTCTTTCGATATGTTGGTTCTTTTGGCTAATGTTATTTCGAGATCACGACATGGTGAACAAATGAATGTGGATGCACCAAGTTCTCTCCATTGTCGACATCTATCCTCATGGCTATCCAATGAAGATAGGAAAGAATAACCTCCGTGTTGACTTTGACACCCTCACTTGCTCACGAATCTTCGTGTTTAATTGCTATTGACATTCTCGAGGACTCATCCAGACGTAACATGCTTACTAACTCGCAATCGCCCCGAGATCTACATCCAACAGCCTGGAACACTATGGAAAGGGTCAAAGGACAAATCTGCTGCGACGGTGACTCAATCACAAACAAGTCATCATTACACTGCGGACTTAAGTGGTCAAGTTCTCCTAATTCTCAAGTCGATCCAACCAAACTATATGCCTCACTCAAGAGCTCACTCTCCAATTCTTAATCGATATCGGTTATGGCGAGGCTACGGGAGTGATCAACAAGCACCTCACGTAGAGCTTAAAAGTATTCCTCAACCCCGGAGAACTCTACATGATCATCACCAAGTCTGCTTTACGGTCGTGACAATGCTATGAGCACCCCAAGCTCATGGAACGCAAATATTCGGGCATTGGTCAACAAGAAACACATCGCTATCGGCTCGATTTGGGATGACATGATGTCATTTCTCAACAAACTTGGCTCAAAGATTCCTACATCGATATACTAAATTGTTGATCCGAGAGCACTTGGATTTCATCCCGACATTCCCAAAAGGCTCAATGACCCCGACAATCACGACATGTTGACGGAACCTATTCTCTCGTCGGAATCAAGGAAACGTCCACAAAGAAACAAGGTCTTGTCTTGCCAGTTTCCTTCTATCGAAGATGTCGAAAGCTCGAATCGCACTCAAAGGTATCCGGAAGCGGTCGAGACAAGGCAAAGTTGGTCATCTCGACGAAAAATCTTCTGGTACACCTGTAAGGAGAACCGAGAAAAGAAGTGTTGGAAGTGTCACAAGTACAGATAGTCAAAGGAATGTTACAAAGAAGAAACCTATTCCAAAGAGGAAACCCACCCCTAGGAAGAAAGTTCCTTCTCGTGAAGCTACTTGATCCTTTCACTTGAACCGCAAAGAAAGCTCGGGGACGAGGACTCGAGAGGCTACTTGACTCGGATGAAGAGATCACATACTCCGAAGCGCAAGGATGAAAATCCTCGAAGACCAAAACCTCCAAGTCCTCAAACTATTAAAGGAAAAGGAAGACTCTGCACTTGTTCCTCGTGATGAAAGCTACGAAGATGAAGAAGAGCAACTGGATAAATCATACGGAAGAAGTTTCACAACGCCGACACACTCAAAAGGTCAAGAATTTGCTAAAGATCAAATGGGTGGCCCCTGAGGTTCAAGTGGTGTCGCCCACTCTAAACCATCTCCGATGCGGTTAATCAACCCGATAAGGAGCCGGTGCCACCACTCTTCAGCAACTACAACAACTGTGGAGGACACTATTGTATGATTTTGAAACAGTAATCGAGAAAGAAAAGTCTAAGGATGACGAGGATGATTATACAAAGTTTCTTCTAGACAGTCCAACACACTCAAAGGAGAAAACCTCGAAACTCCTAAGGACATGAAGTCTCCTCATGTCTCCTCATCATCGGACTCTTCATCTCATTCATCACCACCACCATCAACAAAGTCAACCGATCATCATCCAAATCCGTGAAGAAACCACCTAAATCTTGGATTTCTCAAACACATGCAAGAATTGTGAAAGTCATCAAACAAGTTAGAAAGAAGGACATGCTTCATAGAAAACTTAATTGGTATCTTTGAACAAATGCAAGACTTACATGATGAGAATGACGAGATGCGGAAAGATAGGAAAGCTATTCATGAATTCATGAGCGGTCATCCTCGGGAGGAACTCGAATGATGTGATTGAAGGTTACACTCAAAAGTACCTTCAGGATATCGTTCCAAAAGTCCAAAAGGAACTGGAGAAGTCGCAAGAGAACAAACCCACAAGTTTCTTCGACCTTGTCCCCGTGTTACTAGAAGTATTTTCGGATAACTCACCCCTAACATCGCCGCATTGGTTAAACATACAATGGCCAAAGTTGATCTCTCGAATCTGAAAGTTAATCGCTAAACTAGTGATGCAAATGTCAAAGCAATCTGAACGTTTACTGGATGAAGCTAAATTTTTCGAAATTCTACTTGACTTTCAACTCGGATCATCATGCAAAGAGTCACCGATCAACCCAAACGACCAAGAGATGATGATGATAAGGACAAGGACTCGCACCTAAGCGTCGAAGCGATGCGGTAAATCTACTTCAATGCCACCTCCTCTACCACCGACTTCTTCTCAACAAAGTCTCCTCCACTCGGTCTTCTCTGATAAACCTCGGGGCGATTCGAGTTACCACCCCGACTCATACAACGGTGATTACTTTGAGTATACGGGTGGTGACGATGAAGAGTCCTCGAGCCCCAACAACAACCCACCTCACCCAAACAAGTGCGAAACCAAGATCATCATCAAGGCCTTCCAAAAGAAGAAGAAGGCGACTCGACTGGAGTCGTCTCATGGCTAGATGACGATAAAACCGATGAGTTTGAATGGTTCTCCACACTTGTCAATCAAACTCCTACCTCGATGAAGGCCAAGAATTGGTAGATGGTTCAACATTGGAGCATGCAAAGCTGTTGCAAGAAAAGTTCCATGTGAAGAAAATGACGAATCAATTGAAGCATCAAGAATGAAGCTTTTCAACTATGGAAAGACAGACTCACGAAAGTGCCCTCGAGGTCGAATATCATCTTGAGAACATCGCTCGAGCTATGTCTAACAACATGGATTGGCTCAATCCGAAGCAAACATTGACTTCACACAAAGGGACAACCCTCCATACTACACCGATTGGACCAAACCTCTACCGACCATTGGCCAAGCGGATGAACCAAGGATTCCTTCCGATATTTCTTCAACAAAGACACGGAATTTCTTCTCCATGGTGGCGATGGTTCGAGAAAATACACTACATCATTGACTCTTCCATTCCAGTGACCATCTACTCAAACCGCATAGCTATCGAGGAGCGTGCAACTCACTTGTTTTCGACAACGTGCAAGCATACGACCAAGATGCATTGTATGGGATTCATCATTGGCTGAGCGCGAAGAATCTACTACGATGTCGCTCGGTTCAAGTCTCAACATGCGGTGTATAGCTCTAAGGACATCGTGGCCATCAAACACATTGATCTCAAGTCTAAGTGGGACTACACATTCTTAAAGAATATCATAGTCAAGCGACAAGATGAGCAGGACTATGGATTCTCAGTGACTTTGAGAACTTGTCCCTCAACGACATCGAAGACATGTATCTTGCCAAAGTACGGTCGTATGAGACAATTCTCATTGAAGTTCAACGTGAATTTATCAAGTCGGTTCTCATCTTCATTAGGCGCATCGTGATCAAAGAGCGTGTCGAAGATATCCGGATGGTTTGTTGAATCATATCGAAACATGTAAACTTCACTCCACCACGGCTTGATCTTCCGACATCAACCCGACACACAACTCACGCTCATCGGCAAACCTTTCGGCGTTGTTTACGCGGTGAACTTCAAAGCTCGCTTAATGGCGTGTAGTGAACTCCACAAATTTGGGGATCATACCTTGAAGTGGTTAGGGATGGATTGGCATCTGATTGAAGGATATCGCATGAAAGTTGGGAATCCTAAGCGGTGGAATTCTCGGGAAAGGAGGGATGTGAGGCGTATCATCACCATGATTGATGAGCGGTTGTTGAAAGGGATCGATTCGAGACGATTGGAGAGCTATGTTGGTGGTCGACTCGGGAGGAACATCATCGGCTTTCAACGCCCGGTGCGCACTCACGGGAATATCACCGCACTTCTGGTACCCGCCGTGGTTTCCTTCTTATGATTTTGGATGTATGTTTATATATATGTGAATGGCTTGTGCACACATGTGATGTACAACCGTAATTGTCAAGAAAGGACCACGTAGTGCGCCTCGGTGCCACAATCCTTATAAAAGGCGAGCTTCTTATTTTGAGTAAAACCTATCAAACCTTTCATTTTTAAGGTTTTGCTCAAAACACAAGTACTTCCATATGATTTCAAAACCTCAACCGTTTATATCACTAGTTGAGGGGTATTTGATTTAAAACTTTGTTCACAAATTGTTCATAGTGGTGCGTCTTCCCGCAACACTCGAAATGGTCATATTTATTCTCAAGCGTTTCAAAATAACATTTTCATATGCCATTTTGAGGGGAGAAAATTGTGTGATAAAAAATATGTTGTGCAGAATGCAAATGAATACATGTACCTCAGTTTAACCAACGAATTATTGATACTAAAGCTGTTTGTAACTCGAAAAGACTTGTCTGGACGGGTAATAATTTCAAGCTAGTTCGCTAGTGATGTAAACGTGTCTCGCAAAGGACTAAATGCGAGTAGAAGGTACCATTCGAGAAGCTCTTGATAGACATGAACTCGACGGGTTTGACAACCTTCCAGGTTTGTCTACACCTTCAAGGTAGTTATTAGAGCTAGTTGTCACCTAAAAGGCGACAATGTAACTCTTTAACTATTCAACGTAACCGTGTCTCGCGGAGATTGTCTATCTTTAGTGGATCAATTCAAAAAGTCGCGCTCTTTCCTCCTTTGTGCATTTAACCATTAAAACTCTTTAGCACATGTGGAGGGGAGTATTTATGCAAAACTTATCTCTCACGATGGTTCAAACATGTTTTCATTTACAAACCCTTTGAGAGATATTTTCACATCGATGGTTTTAATGGCAACATAGGTTAGTCATGGGTTATAAGGTGACTAAGGTTAGGAATAACGTCCTATGATCCGCCCAGAGCCGGAGGATCTACCCAAGGACACTACCATTAGTTAGTGTTAGAAGTTCTTAGGAATGATTGTAAAAGGAGAAAATGAGAATCGGAGAAAGAAGGGTTGAAGAATCAAAAGAAATGTAAAGTAAAGGGTGAAAAGAAATAGCCCTCAGTTATTCAACTTAGAGCGGACACGGGTTCAATTCATATACTCTTGGTTGTCACTTAGTGACACCGGTATTGAAGATTAAAAGTCGTCATGGACCCGATGGCGCATGCACTAAACCTTCTTAGCCACTCAAGTTTCTCTCAACATAAGCTTGTTTCATTCTCACGAGAACCTACG
Organism: Chrysanthemum lavandulifolium; assembly: GCA_022545495.1. Lineage (NCBI taxonomy): Eukaryota > Viridiplantae > Streptophyta > Magnoliopsida > Asterales > Asteraceae > Chrysanthemum > Chrysanthemum lavandulifolium. The sequence continues at coordinate 34,742 of JAHFWF010000119.1, read as the reverse complement.
TAATCTATTGGCTTTCTCTTAGAGATCATTTGGTATTGAAAAGGAGACCCTCTCCTAGTCTCCGCTCGGGAAAACCAAAAGCGCTATTGAGTCTAGAGCCACGAGATTCATCAAAAGATCTCTTAGGAACACTTGACATTTAATCACTTGATGATCAACAAATAAGATCATCGATGGTTCATATCGAGTCCTTCAGATCTTAGCAATCGTCGAGAACATTTATGAGAGGTTCATCGTGATCCTCGATGATTGAATGGAAACTCCTGCCGAGGTCGACATCAACAGCCACGGCGGTCACCGGTAACTCCCGTGGATTCGCGGTGTGTCTCAAACGGTCTGATCGTGAGGTGATGCTTGGTGTACCTCGGTGACTCATCTGAGCTATAGATGTATTTGGTACATCGCGTTATCTCACTTGTGGGACTCAGTTCGAGAGCGGCCTTTGTAAATTAGAGTTGTGTTTTCACTATCTTTGTTAACACTCTCGAAGTTCAAACTTGTAAGTCGGAAACCGCTTATTACTAACCGTTTGCAATGTTTTCTTCTTATGGAAGCTCGGGCGGGATGATCGTCTTGACTCTTCTCATGCTCACGCCAACATCATCACTAATGGAAGTTCTATTGAATGCAACACAGCATCGAATGATTCTTCATCAATCAAAGAATCTACAAAGTCAAAGACTTACTGAGAACTTCATCGATATTGATTTCCAAAGTCAAAGAGCGTATGAGCATGTTGAAGAATGACGTGGAGACCTTGGAGCGTGAAGCGAACACGAAAGCGGCGATGATCGAGACAACAACATACTATCACTTTCACCACAAAGAACAATGATAAAGAACAAAGTTAAAGATGACGTCAAAGCATAAGCTGTTTAAAGATAACTATCTCTACTACTTTGGGAGATTGTTCGAATCAAGGCAATTCCTCTCACAAGAAGAAGAATGTCGGAAGGCGTCACGACTACTATTACATCAACGCCTTCACCGTTTACATTCATATATACTTGAGGGAGATTGTTGGAATCACTCTTAAGCGATATTTCAAGTATTTATATTTCATATGTAATAGGTAGCTTTATTATGGCCTTTATGTTTGTTTAAGGTCAAGCTTATGTAGAAGGCCCATAAGCTTGTCCAAGCCCAATAAGGAATAGGGAAGGAGAGGTGTTGCCTAGCTCCTTGCCTATATAAACTCTTGTAAACCCTCATTTGAGGTTGGTTGTTCAAGTTTTCTTCTTTCACTCTCACTACGCCTAAACGTATAATCATTGTGTGTGTTTGTGTTTGATACTTGTTCAATCGCATTATCTCTTTCTCTTATAAGCTTGTGTTGTAAAACTAGTGACCTAACAATATTTCACGAGACAAAGCATATTTATTACAAGTGAACCTTTGATACACCATTCTCCCCATTGGTCATTGGCATTTTCCTTTTTACGACTCTTGATTCTCAATTTCCTTTTGCAATGAAGCTATTTGTTCGTTATTTTTTATTCTGAGTGACCTTTATTGATTCAAATAACTCATTGAAATGACGTTTAACCTTTTCATTTTCTTCTAGAAACTTTCGTTTCCTTTTGTAATGCATTTACTAGGTTTTGAAGATGAACGTTTGAGAATTCGAGAATCTAAGGAGGAGGCATTTGGGAACTGTCATATTGTTCGTTTGACCCTTTAATTGAGAGATTTGGGCTTTCAACTTTACGATCGTGTTGCGAGCTTGAATCATTCATCACGTTTGTTAATTGAAAAGCGCATCAAACTACGGAGCATATGAGGATGTCTTGATATTTGAAGTTTTGACATTTTCTTTAAGATGTTGATATTTTAGTTGTAAATTAAAATGCTCAACTTCTAGTTTAGAAAATGTTTAACCAAATTGTCGTGATCATCGGTTCAATTTTCTCGTTTAGTTGAATTAGTTTTTCAAGCTCAATGACACGATCATGGGAGACTTTCGAGACAACGGATAATTCATGAAATTTGGAAGCATTAATGGAACAATTTGTAGTAGTGAAAAACACATCTTGAGCAATACATTGAAATCGGGTTCTCATTTAGTGTATCAAGTTCTTCTCTCAATCTCATTATATTTTAGTGCTCGCTCATAGTCGCTAACTTGAACTATCATTGCATCAAATTCCTTTTCCATTCCCTTAATATCGGTTTCTATCCCTTTTAAGACTCTCAAAGTGATCTTTTAGAAGTTTAAAGAAAGGCATGACCTCGGTTAAATAACATTCTTTCATTTGCTCAAAACCCTTTCTCCTTCCGTTATACGGTGGGTGTGATCCTTTTCTTGCAAGTTTTCTCAAAATCAACAAATAGTTGAAATATAACATATTGGCTAATTAAGGTCTTGCTTTTAGTGGCAATTGTTCTAGGAACAAGATGCATTGGTGTATTAGGAGGATACCGCATCGCTCTAGGCATTTTCCAAAGGGAGGGTTTGTTTCAACAATATTTTCGACTTTACTTATCTAAATCCATTTCGAGAAAACTTGTTCGAAGTCAACAATGTCTGAGGCTTAAACATGTTCAAGGAAATCAGGTTTTCCTTCTTGTAATCATGGGGTGTGATCTTTATTTTCTTCTCTACATTTAGGATCATCTAATTTCTTGTTCATCTTTTCCTAGTGACTTCATCGATTTCTTATCTTCCTCGATGCACTCAGCAACTAGGTTTCTGTCTAGGTTTAAGGATTTCATTGCCATCATAAAGAACCTTATGAGCATTTCTAGCCCTTTTAATGACCTCTGGTTTGGTTCCTTAACAAGGGAATGCTATGCTTATCGCTTAAGACCACTATGCTTAGTGATCATGTGAGCGATCAGAATGGTGTTCCTTGTATGTACAACTTGTTTTCAAGTTTGTTTTCAAAGTTTTCAGATTAGAAAAATCTTTCAAGAGTTTTGATTCCTTTGCATTAAATTCTTGTAAGCATTTTCACATTTTCTTGAAGTTCTTGTTTTGCTTAGCGGTTTTAGAAAGCTTTTCTTGCAAGGAATTTAACTCTTGTTTTAATACTTCTTCTCGAAAATTACTTTTCTAATGATTATGCGCTTGGTCATCCATTTCCTGCTCCACGAGTGGTCAACTCAAATTTTGCGTTGTTCATAAATAGCAACACGTTCTTTATAGGCATTTAGTTCGAAATTACGGACTCATCGAGGGCAGGCGGTGTATTCATCAAAAATATAGTCATTGTTGATGCGGAGATGCATCACTTGGTACAACTTCACTTTCACTTTGTTTCACATATTGATCATATGGGACAACATTGATATTACCCATATTTTCAATATTTGATTCAATAGTTTGAGTTGATAGTACTTTGTCATGCATCTTTTGCACATCGACATCATCGTATAGCTTTAGTACCTCGAGATGAGTTTGTCTTTGGATGGGCCAGCTTGTGGTGAAGAGGAGACCTTGGGAGAAACCATTGGAGAAATGCTAGCCATAAAGATTGTGTGTGCGATGGGTCCATCATCCACATTAGAGTCGTATGCATCACAATCGGCGACTTGAAAGGCATTCGATGATTGTGACCTATCTCTGAATAAATTTGCTCATCCACATCGCATCATAGGTCTTGGCATTGCCTCGGCTAGAAACAACAATTCCTCTTCATCAGCGGCACCATTATCACGAGCTTGTACAAGCGACATCTTATCTCTGAAGTAATCGGCGTGCAGTGGGCGCTTTGGAGATGTGCGGTTCCTTGCAATGTCCCTCACCACCACGGTTATAACATTTGATCGGCTTAGCTTGACCTTGATTACCATTCCTTCCTCGATTACGATTACCAACAAAACCTCTACCGACTCCACCTCTTCCACGATCATCTTGTCTTTCTGGGCTGGTTGCACGATCCTCCATCTTTAACGGTAGCTTGATTGTGTAGGTTAGATGTTGTTACGAGGTTGTTATTGGTTTGTGGGAGAGAATTCATGTTTTGACTAATCGGAAGAGCTAGTTGATTAATGAAGTTACCAGCGTGTGCATCGGCATCGACTTGTTTCAACATAGGATCGAGGAATTAGTTTGTGATTACCATTTCCCATGGGTATGACTTGTGAGGCTTTGGTTGTGATTCGATGTTTGAGTAGAAGCGGTTGAGTCATTAGGCGAGCTTGTCTCTCTGGTTGGTTTTGAGCGATTAAGAACCATTTTTCAAACATAGCATGTCTCTCATTACGAAGGAGGAAGGCATAGAGTTGCTCATAGTTTGTATTCTTCAATCCTTTAGTGAGCTTCACGAGGTGAAAAACTTGTGCCATTCGGGATTCATGTTGTTCACAAATTTTGAGTTCGGTGAATGTTAGGCATAGTCATTACGATGTTCCTCATGTCATTTACCAACTTATGAAATCTCATAGTACTCATAGACACTCTCATCGGTTTCATCTTGAAGTGTTCAAATTAAGTCATAGAGTTGTGATTCTCTGTCTTCCATAGTTAATTACGAACGAGAGAAGCATCTTGACATTATCCCATCTGCCTTTGCTTGATGTTGTGATTGATCGACATGTAGATGTCTTTAGGAAGACCTTGAAGAACAATGTTAGAAGCCACGATATCGACATCGAATCTCTTTTTCTCCTTATCATCAAGCTCATCATACATCTTTGATACATCCATTCCGTAAATCGAGTTCCATCTTGACCATATCAAGTACATCTCTAGTCGTCTCAACTCGTCACGGTCCTTCATCAATGGATTTGAGAATGTTGACACCATTTTCCTTTCCAAGCGGTACAATCGATTCGTTGAGCCTAAGAATCGTAGTCGATTCATCAAGCATGGGTGGAGCAGTATCTCGAACCACATTGCTTGAACATCCTCGGCAATAGTGGAGATGATAGTAGGAATGTTGGTAGACATGTTAACAGATTATCACGGATTTTATAACTCTATGATTAAGCCGGAAATAGATTCTTTCACGGGTTTTACTAAATCAAGAAAACCGTAAACAATCACCCAGTCGCTGAAGATAATGCACCAAGTCGCTAACACCTAATTAGCTACACCCCCAAGTCGCTAAAGTCCCAGTCGCTAGACAAATGCAAGTCGCTAAGTAGTAACTCGCTAAGCCTCAGTCGCTAGCAAAATTTTGGCGACGATTAAGCTACTCAGTCGCTAAAGATTCAAGTCGCTAAAGAGCAACTCGCTCTGGGACCAAGTCGCTACCACCAAGTCGCTACCCGTGGTGGAGGTCCACTACTTGTCTTTGTTAATCGCTAGGTCTAAGTCGCTGGCTCCAACACTGTAACTCGCTACAAAATTGTGAAGCAAGTCGCTACGAAGAAAGAGATCCGTATATCAAGTCGCTAGCAAGAGAAACCACATAAACATCACTTTTCAATCCAAAACAACCCAACCAAGATGATTCAAGCTTACAAATGAAAACCTAAACACTTGTGATGATTCTAAACATAAAAGTACTAACAAAATCCAAGCTTTAACACAAGAAATCAACCAAATGATGCACAAACCACTAAACTTTCAAACTCAAAACCACCTAAAACCACTAGAAATCCAAAGATGTGCGATATGATCTAACCATGGCTCTTGATACCAATTGTAGGATATTGGTTTTCACATACACATCATAACACAATCAAACATAGGCGTATAGAAGATGAGTTTTAGAGAGAAAGTTAGAGGTTTAGGGAACTTTAGTGAGAGAAAGAAAATCTTATTATGAGCTCCAACTCTCTGCCTTGGGAGGTAGAGTATTTATAGTCTTACATAAGCGCCACACAGCAGGTGTGGATCGGGGCATCTGATGGGTAAAGACCCGTCCGTCCTCCACGGTGTTACTTAACTAAATACTACTTAGCTTAAAATAACTACGACTACGAGCTTTCTAACGATAACATATACTTGAGGTGACCGACTCTTTAATACCTGGAATTTCTGATTCCTAACAACTTTTGAGACTTGTGTTATAGATACTTTGAGGTTATACCAAATAGTATGCGGAATTTACTACTTAGCACTTTAGAAGACAAATGTTACTGATGTATATGAATGAATGGAACAGTGAACAATGATTTAACAAAACGTTTCAACATTATTAATGATAATGATACGAGTGATCTTAACTTATCACTAGGGTTTACAACCTTGAAGCTTAACAAAAGATACGTACATAACATCTAACCCTAGGACCTCCTTTTATAGCATAAGGAGTCCTTTACAAGATAACTATCTAGAAACAATATTTGTATTAATCTAAATGTATAAGATATACATGCAATCTATTATATAATTACAAAATGCGTACATATTATCTTACCAGTACAAACTATATGTACTAGCAGTACTAAGTCAGTTAGTACTGCTAGTGTAATTTTTAGCAGTTCCGTCTGTATGCTTGGAAGTACTAAGAACAATTAGTACTGCTATGTTTAATTCCCAACAATCCTCCTCTAAACTTATGATTTCCTGCAAATCACTAAGTTTCTTCAATTAAACTTTAACTCTTATGATGAGGGGGGATTCTTCCAAACACTCAACTCTTTTCCCTTAGATCTTGAGTTTCTCTTAGACATTGATCATAGATCCTTTGTACTAACTCTTGAGCCATTTTAGAATCTTCTTCAATCCTTAGCTTTGAAGAAATCATCACTGTTAGAATACGTGCTCTGAGAGGATACTCTAGTTCAGCTAACATGAAGATGTCTGAACCTTCTTGTGTAGATACATGATGAACACCATTATCATACTATTTCCAGAGAGTGTTACCTCCATGAGTAGCAAACTTCTAGTAACTGTCATTAATATCTGGTTCATACAGCCTTTTGAATTCTACCAATAGCTCCTTTTCTTATCTTCTACAATCTTGGATAAGTTTTCTCTTTCCTGAACTAATACCCATAATTTATCCAAGTCTTCTCTATCACATGATCTGACCAAGTCTTCAAAACACTTATAAACTACAGTATTCCATCCAACTCTTGTAATCTTCCATCATTTCCAAGTCTGTCAGTATGAACCTCCCAGTCAATGATAGGATGCTTAGCTTGAAGAGGATCTACATGAATTGCTTCAAGGACTATCACCATCATCTGTGTAAGCTGTTCACTAGACAATTTTTCTTTATCTGCTTGTTTAGTTGTAGATGATCCTTTTGCAGTCTTTTACTTCTTGGTGACTCTACTGGCTACTTCTACCCCAATTGGGACAAATGCTTGATTCTTCTTATAAGCAATGTAGTACAGTTTCTCTATTTCTTCATGAGTCTTTCCCTTCAATTGAGCAGCTTTCCAGTTATCTTGATGCTTGAGGTATTCTTTCATGTAACTGATGACCTGTGCTTTTATTGGAGGCTTTGGTTTTCTGACTTTCCTTTAACCTTTCTTGATTGTCTCCATTAGTTCCCTGAGTGCACTTTCATCTGATCTTGTATTGATAAACTCTACAAGCTATCTTGATCTTTCATCAACTGTTAGATTTGCATATGCCTTGATTTCTTCAAACTTTGCTTTTATAACCTCATTTAAATCAATCATTAACTGAATTTGATCACCTTTAGCTCTAGTTCTTTCTTCTTCTTGGATTTTTGCTGCAAGTTCTTCATATGATAAGACTCTTTCCTTTTCAAGTCATTGAGCTTCCATAAACTTAGCCACTTCCTCTTCCTGCACTTGCCTTGCAATTTCAGCATCTCCCTCAACTAAAGCTTGAAGTCTTGGCTTGATTATCTTTGGAGTCTCTTCCTCATCACTAGTCATGATTGCCTTTCCTTTTTCTTAAGCTGATGCCCTAGTAGTGTGAAAAACTGCAGCAGTAGTCATGATAGGACTAGTAGTGGTAACTGGGAAGCTAGTTCTTTGCACAACAGTTTGTACTGCTTCCTCCATAAGCCTTGAAACCTCAATAATTTGGTCAACCAACCCAGCAGTACCTGTATCTTGATCAACTGGCTCATGTTGTTGATCACCACCACCACCTAACTCCTGATTATCTGCATCTAGATTTTCTTCAAAGTCCAATTGCCTCCCCTAAGTTTTAGCACATGTTTTCCTCCCATTTTAGGAGAATTACCCAAACCATCATCATCATCTACAGATCTAGGAGAGTCTGCTGCATAATCCTTCCCCTTTTCTTTTAGAGCCTTGACCTTTGCTTCTAATTTCTTCACCTTTAGAACCAGTTTCCTGTAAACATTAACGTATAATTGTTTGGTACTGATAAGGTCTTGCTTCAAAGATTCTACTTTAGATGTGAGCCTGGTACATAATTCCATCAATTCCTTAAGTTTACCACTGCCTTTTGCACTTCCAGATGTATTACCTTCTAGGAGAGGTGCATCATGAGGCATAAACTTAGTCTCAGTCCTAGGTGTACTATCAACTGAGCCACCCAATTGTTCCATGTGGCTTGGGATTTCATCACCTGTGTCAAGTCTTGGAGGACTTGGCACATTATATGTTGCCAGGGTTGAGGTCTTATCAATGTTAGCACTGTCCTACCCAACTACTATGCTTGAGACAGTAGTGCCAACCTCTTCCCTTCTGCCAATGGCAGCCTCATCTGCTACATGAATAGTAGTAGGACCATTGGGCTAAGATACCTTAGTGACCTGTCCGGTATTTCTCCTATAGGTGTGGATAACTAGGGGTGTATGGACAATAGATGAAATCACAATGGGTGTGTGTTGGGGTTCAGTTGGGTTTACTGACTCTTCACCCTGTACTTGTGTAATTGGAGCTATCATCTCAATGGCTAATTTTGTAAAACAGATAAAACTTAACAATACCAACGACTATATAGCAGTACCAAGTTTCATACCAGTAGTACAAACTTGGCCTGGCAGTACTAACTTTTTGAACAAAATTTGACTAAGCAATATAAACTTAAGAGATAACTAAAGACCGAATCAAAATCAAAGGATGCACTTTCTAATAACCATAACTCATAGTTTTCGAAGTGCAATACATGAAAGGATACAGAGTAATCAAAAACGATCCTAACAATGAAACTAACAAGATAACTAGGATAGGTCTACATCTCGAACTGGGAACTCCTTAGTTTCAAGATGGTACAATGCTATGAATCTAAAACAATCTAGCCACGATCATGGGCAACTCTAGCTGATCTCCTAACATCATCCATCACTCTTGAAAGTGACGAGATCTCAAGACGCTGAGAGTCGCGATCTCTCCTCAGATCCACGACCTCCTTCTCCAGCTCGCCGACCTTGCGCCATAGCGCTTGGTCTGCCTCTCGGGCTGTCGTACACTCTGTCTGCAGGTTCCTTACCTGCTCATAGAGCTCTGACATGCCCTCTCTCAAGATCATAGTCTTCCTAACCATCGTACCCATATCTGCTCTCAAGTCCTCTACAATATCCCTCGACACTCCAACTAGTCGATCCGACAATTGACTAAGCCTAACACCCTGTGATATAATCTGCTCCCACGTCAGACCCGTCTCTCCATACTCCTCAGGCTCTAAAGCAATCTCTGATGGCATATCCGAAGCTAGTGGGTTACCTATCTCAAGCGAGTGAGGAGGTGAGTCAAAGTCAAAAGGCTGTCCAGGAGAATCAGGCTCAAGAAAGGGTAAGGAGAGCCTGGTCCTGAAGAATGCGCTGAATGCGCAGGACTCTAAAGTGGCAGAGTACCCCCATCTAGGATATCCTCCTCATCCTCCTCTTGAGGGTCCACATCCTCCTCTACATACTCTTCCTCGTCCTCATACTCCTCCTCATCCTCATCAACAGAGGGGAGTCCATGAGTCGGCGTCTCTGTGAAGGTGAATCCTGAGGTGGTACAGTAGGGGATCTAGGTCTTCTATGAGATGGTGATATAGGTGGTGATGACAGGAGAGAGTGAGCTGACATGTGCTTAGGTGATATGATGGTTGTATAGACATCTGACGATTACTACGAGTAAGTCTAGGAGTGCAGGCTCGTGCTAAGACTGATGCAATGTAAAACGCCTAGAAGAGCTAGGCGATCGGATGATGATGAAGTGGAAGTAGGATATCGGGCAATCACATAGGGATCACCCTGCGCAACAGTCATCAGAGTCCGTGTTGGGGAAGAAGTAGCAGCAAGGATCTCCTCAGACACATCATAAGCTAGTGAAGGCATGGTCTGTGACAAAGGCATAGGGTAGGTACAAGTGTTTGAAAATGACTAGTTCTAAAAGCGAATCAACAAATCAAAACATATATCAGGTAGTAAAATCTTTTAAAATAAAGGTACGCATTACACAAAATATGCATTTAAACAAAAACGCATAAGTTCTATTCTATCACATAATCCATGCATCATATACTTCCAAGTCACATCAATCATATATCAAGCTCATAATCTCCCAAAATCAATAAACATATCTCAATAATCAAATCACAGTTCACACCATACTCAAATCAAGAGGCTTCGGCTTCGCAGGCTGGCATGCGTCGGTCGAGGATCAATTTTCTAAAAAGTGGTTATAGTTTAGGTTTTATTGAATACCTAGTTCTCTATAACCTTGGCTTTGATACCAATATGTAACACCCCCAAATCTCGATACAACGGAAGACTTAAACAAGTTTTCGGGGCGTTACTGGATTGGCACGTCACAAAAGTATAGCAAACGAGATAGTCATATTATAGTTCAAAAACCAATCCCACAATTACTTATCCAAATACAATCATCCCAAAATAGTCAAATATAAAGCTGATAACGCTACACGCGTCGTTCGGGGTCAAGGAAACTTCCTTTTCTTCTAGCAAGTTTTATAACACCCTAGGCAGTGAACCTAATCGTTGTAGTGTAGTAATTAGGGTAAGCCACGGTGTTGATATCGTTCTCTGGGGAATAGGAATGCTAGTAAGAAGTTACTACGCTAAGGTTAAGGTTGAGGAAGATTATTTTGTATTTTTATATTTTATGAAATGGAAAGGTACGAATCTCGGGTATTGGATTTGGGGGTTGGTATTTCTACGATTACTCTACTATTATCTAATTATCTAAACTAAGGTTGTGGAGTCTATGTCTAATTAATGTGTGCTCGTATGATAGTTTAAAGATGTGTTTACTTAGGTTGTACTACTCCTTAATTATCTCCTATTGATGGTTGAGTTGTCACGTCCTTATTCTTAGTTGCGTTGTGTGTCTAAAGTTGTAGGGTATGCATTTCTCCCTAACTCTTTGAACTTACCAAAGGGTCTCTAAACTCTTACTCTAAGGCACTCTTTGGATAATTTAGCCTACAACTACTCAGGTAATCATATTCTAAGGTTCACAAAGATGAATCAAGCATTAAGTACACAACGAATGACCTATCGCATTACTAGATCATTAATCAACTAAGATAAGAAACAACCAATCAATATTCAATAATTAAGTTTCATACTTCCTAAGCAAACACACAAATAAATTAGCCGGACATGGAGAACATGCAAGCATACACACAAATAATCAAAGACATAATTGAATTAATGAAGTAAATACTTATCTTGATGTAAGATAGGGTTTAAAACCCTAAAATCTTGTACAAGACACCTTAGGTTCGGTTTTAGGTTTTACTCCAAAGACTCTCTCTAAAAGCGAAAATTCGGATTCTATATATAAGATTACATATGCGGCGGCGTCACCTTATGTTTAAATGGCGCCGTCGTGTCGCCGTCATTAGGGTTTCGTCTTGGCCACGTTAACCTTGCGGCGGCGTCACCTTATGTCGTGGCGCGTCCTCTTGACCGGCGTCGTGCGGGTTGCATCTGGGCGTCGGTAGCAGGCCTCTCTTTTAAAGCCAGGCGTCGTCACTTGAAAATAAGGGTATTTAGCTCTGTATCGTCACAAAAATCCTCTGAAGGCGTCATAATTAACACTGGCCGTCGTCGCCTACATTTCGTGACTTTGAGTGTCTCGATTCGACTTTGGCCATTTTATTAGTAAATTCGCGCCTTTTCGTCCAAATAAGTGTCATTCGACATTTTGCCTTGAGAGACCTAAAAGTGAAAAGGCGATATTAAGCAATAACGGATACAAAAGTGATCAAATAAGGACTTAAGCGACCCTCAAAATGGTACCTTTTAAAACCTTATCAAATATCCCTACACTTGTTGTTGCTTGTCCTCAGCAAATGTGCTTTCTTGATTAATTTATAAGTTAGGGGTCATGAAGCATTAATTCAAAGCGGTCCACAACACATATAAGCCCATGAAAGTCATAACAAGCACGGAGTACATACTAGCACCTCACATGGGGTGTTTGGGTACTCGCATCTCTCGGGTGTATATGAAATATAACAAATCGGAAATGGAAGATAAACACTCATTAACGGTCCTAGTACATAGATTACCATAGGCTTGAGAATAGATCAAACCTCCATCGCTTTGGCGTAAGCACCTAGGAAAGACTATCAAAGAGGTCTTTTAAAGGGTTGGAATGTTAGGCTTACGGTAGGGAAACAAGGGTTTGGTGGGATAGGCTATTTAGTGGTGGTTGATGAGTGTGTAAATACTCATCATTTTTGGTTAATCTGAGCGCAAAACGTCTAAAATGCTCAAAATGCATCAAAATCTTGAAAATATTCCAAAATTGCATTTTATATGTTTCGGATGCAAAATGTTTAAAATCGGATGAAAAATGAGCTAAATTTGCATAATTGCGGTTTCAGTCCCCAGTTTTAAAATTATCGAGAAATAGTCCTGAGCACATAATTTCAAAGAAAAATCACCAAAGGTCCTTTTAAAATCATAAGTTGTCAAATTTAGTCCTTTGGTGAAAAATATCAAAAGCTTTGAGAATTTACAAAATTGGTCCTTGAGTTTCAAATTTGGCAAAATAGTCCTTGGAATTTTAAGAATGTGAAGTTTGGTCCTTGTACTATGGAAACTTGTCAATTGTGTTCCCTTGAAACATCTTTGATGAATTAGCGACTTTGGTCCTTGAATTTTGAAATTACACAAGGTCCTTGCATTAATAAACCCATGGTCCTTGGCCCTTGTCATATCCATTTGGACCCTGCCACCTTTGGACCCTTACAATTTGGACCCCCTTTAATAATCCAACCAAGTCAAAAATCGGTCAAACCTAGCCTACCCCTTTTCCTTTCTTCCTGCCTAGCCTATGACCCGAATGACCCATCCCCTCCTCACTTTCCACTTTTCTTGTTCCCCTCTCGACAACCTTCCAAGGGCATTAAATGCTCCTCCTCCTTTTGCACTCAACTGACTATCAAAATACACATTTCCTTAAAATGAAATCAATGGCCAACATTGCTTGAAGTCATCAATAGCCACTGAATAATGGTGGGATATACTCGAGATGAGAGAGAAGACAAGTTGGTGTATAAAAAGGAGATAAAGAGAGAAGAAAAAGGGTAGTTAGTTTTTAAGTTTTTCCTTTATGTCGTTTTTTTAAGTAAATGTTGTAGTTTAAATCAAAATGTTGTAATTTCAGCTTTTATGTATAACAATTAAGTTAAAACATCTTTGTATTGTGCCTTTTGATTATCAATTCAAGTTTTTATATAAGTTCCAAAGTTCCTGCTTACTGTTGCAGTTTTCAGTTTCAAAATCTTATGAACAAGTGTTAGTAGTTTATTTTTAAGCTCATACAAGCTCACATAAGCTCCTTATAGCTTTTGGCAAGCTCACATTTAAGTTTTAAGCAATTTTGGCTTTTGGTCAATAAAAGTCAAACTGGGTTCATTGGGTCTTGAAAATGGAAAAGGGTGATGCAGAGCTTGGATTTGGATTGATATTGGGTTGTTTCATGGATTAAAATAGGGTAGTGAACCTGTGTACTTTGGCAATCCACTGTGGATAGGACCACATGTAAGTGATTTTCAAGTTTGTTGCATAATCTTTATTTGTAGTTACAAGTAGTTTAAATCTGTTGAATAAGTTGTATTCGAGGTTAGGTTAATTAGGTTTAAGTGATAACATTAGTTAATTCGATGTTTAATTCATTTAACTTACAAATCGAGTGGTTTATAGGGGTGTTTGGATTTTGTAGCAAAATTATGTTAGAGGCTAGGCGGTTGTTAAAATCGGTAGGTTTCTATCTCTTTAGTCATTTGAGACTCATATCATCATATACTTGTGTCTGTGAAGCAATAAGTCAACATATCCTTTAATCATCTTAGATACATATGCATTGTGATTTTGCCAAATCAAAGTTTATTTTGTGTTCAAAATACATAGAGTTAGGCGCATTAACTTTATTTCATCATATTACATCTCATTCGGTCAAAAATTAGCTTCAAATTTCATTTTGGTCAAATTTTCATAATTGTCTCAAAAAGTCAATGAAAAATCGAGTTTCGAGCCAAATGGGATGAATTTTCATAAGCTCGGTTTTGGGCCAAATGATGTCAAATTGTGGGTGTATTAACTTCATTTGGTCTAATTCCTTATTACCATTTTCTAGATTTTACAAATTTTTATAAGCTCCATATCGACTTATCAATATGGTACAAATACCACATGCAGCGACTCGGTATTCATGATGCGGATATCTGATTCTTGCGAGCTTGCCTTTGGGCTCATTTGAGCTTATCTAGGTCTCCTTTTTGGTTTACAAGCTCTCACCGGGTCTTCTTTAGGATCCTTCTTACATTTTTCATTTGCGACTTATTGTGTAGCTTATACTTAAGCTTAAAGTTGCTATCAGCTGTTTTCATCACTTTGCTCAATCAATCAAATCATAGCAACTTGAGTTTCTGTGGATAAGAGCAGTTGAGATAAGTTATTTTTAAGTGATTTTAGCTTATTTTAGCTTCTGTTTCAGTTTGGTCCTCAGTTGTGTGCATTTGCTTATTTCAAAGTGCTTATCTATAAGCACTTTGCCTTGCAGCCTCATATTCTTGTACACAACCACCTGTTTTTCCATTTTTCTTAGATTCCTTATATTATTTTAGACTTTTCTTGAAATTTTCAGATTTTTCCAAGTCAGTTTACTACTTTTCTTAATTAAAATCAGTTTTTAATCCTTTTTAATTAGCATTTAATACAATTAATTAAGAAAAGTTTCAAAAAAATAATTTTTCGTTTTTCTTAGGTTAAGATAAATATAAAAAGCCAAAAAAATATTTTTCTAGATTTTTCTTAGTTAAATTTGTATTTTAAGTAATTTAATTAGTTTTAATAGTTTTTGATTCTAGAAAATAGAAAATATTGAGAAAAATATAAAATAGTTTTGAAAATTCTTTTTGTTATTTTAGATTTTCTAAGTCAAAATTTTATTTTTCTAGCTTTATTTCATAATTTCTTGTATTTTAGGTTATTATTTAATAGTTAAAATAGTTTTAACTAATAATAATTAGATAAATAGTTATAAAAATAATTTTCTTTTCTATAAATTTTCTTTTATCATTAGGATTGTAAAATGTCATTTCATATTTTTAGGGTTAATATTGATTCGATTTCACATTTTCTTTTATGCGTAGCGTAGTTTTAAATTCGAGTTTTATAAAACATAAAATCAAAACATCATTTTAAATATAGTGATAGCGTTTATTTAATATTTTTATCATTTAATTTCCTTTAATTTGCATTTAAGCCCCTTTAGTTTATGAGCTTTTACGTAGTTATAATAATTAAAATCTCCTTTTAGTTCAAATCTCCGATCACTATCGTTTGGTGATTCTTAGCATAGCTTCATTGGGACATAACGACCGGAAACACTATACTCCCAGGATCTTCATTGCATTTGTTTACGAACCGTTTAAGTTTCTTCGATTGACCATTCTGAAGTGGCGGTTTGTGTGAAAAACTTGTTTTTGGGAAGCGAATCGGTGTGAAGTCAAAAATCTCTATGTTAAATGCATCGAAGAATGGCGTTCTTAAGCTAAGACTCGACACTCTAAAACTCTAGGTAGCGAAATAAACAAATATAAATTTAAAGGATAGATGTAGGATGGTAGCAATGTATGTTTTTTTTTTTTTTTTTTTACACTCTATATTTTTTTCTTTCTATTTTTTTCGATTTTTTTTTTTTTTTCTTCTTCATACTTTTACTCTACCATCCTCTGGTAACATCAAAATGATAGGGTTTATAGGCACATCCCTACACTTGAGTTTTATTACTCTAACACTAATTTGACCGAATTGAAAAGATCAAAACACTTGGGGTACATTATTACATAAACAAAGGGAATTTGAATTTAACGTTCCCTTCCAGTCATTTCATAAACTTTAACTTTTCCCATGAATCCCAATCGTCCCAAAGCGTATACAAAGGATATGACTCGACTTAGCAACTCATGCAAGCAACTAGATAATTGAACTAAGGGTTTAGGGTGATAACAAACATTTGCACTAAAGTGAGTGCATAAGGGGTGAGCTAAGGCGATTTGGGTGTATATTTGGGGTGGGGTGTAAACAATGCTCTTCATTGATATTCGGAAAAACGAAACATCACGAGAACCGCGAAAAGGATAGGCTACGAGGGGTTAACTAGGGGTATCGTGTACTAAAGATGAGTACAACGCAAAGGGTGTGGGGAATTACTCGACCGATGTGGAAGAAGTAATTATATTACGGGTATCAAACAAGGGTTATCCTAATGCCTCTTATCATTTAGTTATTCCTAACTACACAAGTGTAGCCTCACTTGCGATCTCGGAATGCATCACAAAACAAGTTCTAGAATCTAATATACTACGGTTCACACTCTAAGCATTGAAGATGAATGCTTGATTCAATGCAAAACACGTCAAGTTTACTCGCTCGAGCTAGCCGACTTGTGAATGACTAACCGTAAGAAACTTAAAGCAGTTGGGACAGCGTTTGTGAATAATGAAGGCTTAGGGGTTATGTGTGTGGATAAAACCTCAATATCGATATCAAAAATAATCACGAAGATAGATTCAAATTCCTTTAGGAAAAGAATAATAAATCAAATCCGTGTGTGATCGTGTATCTGGATTAGTCAACCCGATGTTTCCCAACGTGTGAATTATAGCGTCGTTCTTGGTTTGGAATTTAATGCTCTATGTTTTGATTTGTTTGATTTTATTAACTACGGGAATGGGGAAAGTAATTAAGGGAATCTATGGGAAATCCTAAGTGCGAATTAACTAAAACGTAATTAACGAAACGCAATAAAAATGCAACTACGTCTAAATGATATCCTAAAAATGCCTAAAATTACTTTTACTCTAGAAATGATATAAGAAAACTATTTTAGAATTAAAACTATTTTTAGGATTTTTAAATTTTATAAAAATTAAAACTAATTTTAACTATTAAAACTAATTTAAAATACTAAAAATTATAAAAATCAAAGAAAAATATGAAACTATTTTCTAAAAATCTAAAATACCATAAGAGAATTTTCAAAACTATTTTTTATTTTTACGATTATTTTCTATTTTCTACTAATTTAAAACTATTTTAATCTAATTTAAATTGTGAAAATACCAAATAAAAGGGAAAAATAAGGAAAAATATTTTTATGCTTTATATATTTTTCTTAAACTGGGAAAATTGAAAAATTATTTTTTGGAACTTTTTCTCAATTATTTGCAATAAAAGCTATTAAAAATACCTAAAAACTGATTTTAATTGAGAAAAATAGTAAAAAGTGACCAAAAATTGTGAAAATCTCAGGAAAATTCTAAAATGATATTCTAATTCAATGAAAAATAAGAAACAAGCAGCTTATGTGTGAAATATTAGAGCTATAGTACAAACTGTTAAGATAATAAGCTACTAAATAAAAGCAAACAAGCTAATTAGGCTACCAAACAGTGACAAAAGCTAGAATATGCTAAAATAAGCTAAAAGCAACTAATTAAACCTAATCCTAACAAGCTACAAGCTCAGATCAATGATTATGCCAACTGCTCAACTAAGCAAAACAGTTAATCAGGTCCTATGTTTGAGCCTATGCACAAGCTTATTAGAAGAGCTTATGTGAAAAACAGTTATGCAGACCTTAAGAACACCTGGCAAGCTACAAATAGACCAAATTTAAGCCTCTAACTCTTTAAAATGAACTCTGTGCAACTGCTGAAAGATCTGAGAAAAATTGGTTCAGACATGATTTGACTTTTGAAGAACAGTTGTGAATTTTGACTTTGTTGAGATTTGATCAAAAGTATTGAACTGATTTTGATGAAATTAGACTAATGATGATGAAAATTAGCTAGATCTACTTGTTTTAAGCTAATATGCAAATTTCTACTAACTGATTTTAACAGATTAAACAACTAGATTAGTTTCAAAAGGATTTTGACTAAATGAGTATTACTGCTATATCAAAGACCTTGAATCACTAACAAATACCTACCTAAGCATGAAATAACTACTCAACACTGATAAGCTAATCTCTACCACGGTTCTTGAGCAAATCCAAACACTAGTGTAACTCTTGATATGAGATCTAAAAGCAGTTTACCACTATATTTAACTAAACTACCATCGAACCTGAAATCAATCAATACTAATTAACACTAAACAACAGATTCAATATGATTCAATGATGAAGCAGTTAATGAACTTACAAGTATCCTAGCCACTATGGCTTGAGATCATGAAACATAGAACCACTAACCTAACAAAACCCACAACCTACTCGATTCCATTTCGATTCAACCCAATAACAACATCGGCATCATCCCATCCGGATCGACACAGCGGATCCTAAGCGGTACTATAGCAAGCTGTAGTGAGCGAGATTTTGTGATTTGAGATTTGGAAGAAGAATAAGCTCACAAATAGTTGTCAAAGCTTAAATGAACATGATGAAGCGTAATTTAATGATGGATCAATCCATAAAAGCGGATCTAAAGTGATTTTTATTTTTCAATGATTTTATTTGATTTTTGTATTTTCGAGTTTATGAGCAGAGAAGCTAAAAGCAGTTATAACCTTTGAAATAAGCATTAAACAAAGATAATAAGTAGATTCAAATCATAAAAGCTTAAACAAACACTTGAAAATGAAATTCTAAATTTTATTAATATGAGAAATTTGAGTACAAAATAGAATTACAAAGACTTAAAACATTTAAAATGGAAATTACAATTAGCTAAACTACTTAAACTAGAGAGAAAAAGATTAAAGATGAGATACAAGATATGAGAAGAATAAGGTCCTATATATAGGTGAGCTAAGGCCTAAAAGCTTAAAATCCTCACTTGTGCTTCTTTTGAGCTTGTTTCCACCATAGATCAAATCCAGCTCCTTGGCCAGATAACAACCCTTGGATCATGATTGATGACTTGTTTCGACCAATAAGAAGCGACATTTGAGGAATGCGCGGATCGTTGACACAACGCCCCGTGTGCGAGGAATGTCGAGAGAAAGTACTATCTTGCCATTAATCACGGTTAATTTGACCAATTGACTTGGAGTGGGTAATTAGGGTTCATCACAGGTAATTGGGGGTAAAGATTTGGCGGGTTTATTTTTTTTATTATACTTTGATTGTTTGACCTTGGGTGGGGTTCGTTGACTCGGGTCTAAATCACAGGATACGGGTTGGGTTTCGGGTCTAATATACGGAGTTGGTTTGGATTTGCTTGTTGGACCGGGTAAACTATTGGGCCGAGAATTGTTATTAGTTTTGGACTTTGGATTTAATATAAACCCAAGATAGCTTTAAGGGACCAAAAGTGTACTTTCTGAAAATCTCTATCAAGGGCCAATCTTGTTAATCTCAAATAATCCAAGGGTGAAATCTGTAAATTAAAACTTGAGGATCTATTACATCGAAATATTGAAAGTGCGGGGACTAATCTTGACACTTCTTCAAACTTATTGAAACTTCAAAAATCATCCTTAGAATATAAAATCTTCCAAAATGCACAATCCGACCTTAGGCTCATTAAAACTCTCTTGATCTCTCGTGCTCGGTTCGTCGATTTGGTTCCTTTTGCGTGTTTTACATATCCGTACTGCCTGACACAAACTCGAAAACCACAAATATTAGCAATAAGCGGCTCTTTCTTGGTTGTTTTGGGTCGGTTGATAATGAAAAGGTATGTGTTTTAGCACATACCAATGCTTTAATTCCTACTAATCTAAGGCGATCCTCGCATTTTGGTGGAATTTAAGTGGTAAAGGGTTTGTGCTAGTCATGCAACTTCCTATCCATGAGGCAGCTTTTGTTAAGACTAATGGCCCTCCTATATGTCATGAAAAATTTTAAATTTGGTGCCAAAATAACCTAACGACATTTTCTCATGGTTTATTACGCAAAATGCAATTGGAAAAAGCAAATAATCAAGGATAAGCATAGTTTCAAAGTTCCGTTTATTTTCCTCCTACACTTAAAGCGAACATTGTCCCCAATGTTCCCAAAATATTAAAGTTATGATAATGGAAGGTAAGTAAAAGCGAAAAACTAATACTCCCGATTAGCTCGGTGGGATCCGTGTAAAGTGGAGGTTAAATCCTTTTCAAGAAGAATTATTGCGTGAAAAGCTCCTTCCAATCTTATGTAACTTCTTCTTGACAAACTAAACACACATGAAGAAAACAAATGAAACCTTGGCGTAAAATCGGTAATAATATATATAAGACTCGATTTAAACTAGGATATAATGCTTGT
This sequence comes from Chrysanthemum lavandulifolium, assembly GCA_022545495.1. NCBI lineage: Eukaryota > Viridiplantae > Streptophyta > Magnoliopsida > Asterales > Asteraceae > Chrysanthemum > Chrysanthemum lavandulifolium. The sequence continues at coordinate 14,225 of JAHFWF010000119.1, read as the reverse complement.
GGAATGGATGTTTACTGAATTTCTAAGAAAATTAAGACACGGAAAATTCCAAAAATTTATAAGTAGCTCGAGCGAGAAAAAAATAATCGATGTTTTACTCCTTCTGGCGTCGTCGGTTGCAATCTGGCCGTCGGTTATCTGACAAAAAAGCGGTGCGATTTTGGAAAAATTCGGAAAATTTACATCTTTAGAATACGGAAAAATTTACGCAAAAACATCCATTATGACTCGATACAAGCATTTGACTTGAACAAACAAACAAAAATATCTTTTAGTTAATTTTATTCTCATGTTTACGTTTCTTTTGAAAGCGTGTGTAATCCTCCTACCTTATCCTTTATGTAAAATACCTTTATATCACAATTAAGGCGAGGTTAAAACAAAATAAAGCATTTTACAAATTTAAACATGAGGATAAACAATTAATAAAGATATATGACACTAACAAGCAAACAATTAAGCATGGGTTGCCTCCCGAAGCGCTTTTCTTTATTTAAGAGTCTTGTAGCTAGACTCGTAGTGGTGCTCTCGTTGCCTCACATGCGCTCTCGTGCTCATACTTAAGCCATTCCAGCTCTTTCATTCTTTTGTAATCATCTCTAATTCAAGGCATTTTTGTAATACCGCTTAGTTTTCTCATATGGAGTGCGTAAGCCGCTCTGCTTATCCCTTTCACTAAGCAATGGAATAGGGGTCATTCTATTACAAGCCTCGATGTCCTTATGTTTAAACCTAGGATGGTAGCGTGGCATTTGGTAGATGAAATCTTCAACTTCATCGAGAGATGTAATTAAACCATCAATCATCCGTTCATTCGACCTAGTTAATTTTTGAAAGGTTTTCCAAAATTACTTGAGTGAGTCACGATGAGTGTCTAATTACTCATCATTTTATCTTGTTAAAATGCCAAAACATCGAAAACACTCGATAATGCTTCAAAATGATGAAAATATCACAAACAAGTGTTTTATATGTTTTAAATGCAAAAACATCAAAATCGGTGAAAAAGCGTATCAAGTTTGCATAATTGGCGGTTTAGTCCCCAGTTTGAAAAGTTGTCAAAAGCAGGTCCTGGTCATTACAAAACTTGTAAAATGTCATTTAAGGTCCTTGGGATTCATAAAGTTGTCAAAACAAGTCCTTGAAATCAAAATTGCAAAATTACAACTTTGGTCCCTCACTTTGCAAAAGTGTCAAAATTAGTCCACAGGTGTTTTAAAATGGAAATTTATCAAACTACACCTTGTACTATTTATAAATGGCAATATTGGTCCTTATGATAAACTTTTGGAAAATTACAAGTTTAACCCTTCAGTTTCGAAAATTACATAATAGGTCCTTTTAAGTTTAAAAATGGAAAAATATTCATATGGTCCTTATACTAATTAAACTTGGCGGGTTTAGTACTTGTGAGAACTTTGGAAGAGTTGCAAATTCAGTCCTTAACTTTGTTGGAATTACATGAATGGTCCTTGTACTTAATAAACCAAGCGGACCTAGTATTGTTAATATCCAATCTAAGCCCAATCGGTGAGCCCAATATCCAAACCGAAATTTAAACAGATAACTTCGCGCCCTGTTCACCATCCTCGACCTTTCCACTGTTTCACTCCTTCCCGACACTGCTCATCTCACTTTCATCTCCACTCATCCCGAGCTATCCACTTCATCTGTCCCCTCCACTACAAACAACCAAAGCCCATTAATTGAGTTAACCAACTCCATGACTTTTCCGCCAATTTACAAGCTGGGCGATTAAGATGCAATGGAAAATTTGGAAAGAGGTGGGATTTGACTCAGTCGACAAGAGACTAAAAGAGGCTATAAAGAGATAAAAAGCGGAGGAAAAATGATATGTAGAATAGTTTTAGTTTTTATGTCGTAGGTAGTGTAAATTAGTTTTGAGTTCATTTCAAAGCTTTAAAAGATCTTGTAATCATATTTAAATTATAATATAAACCTATTTCAGTTTAATTTCGGTTTTATGTAAGAATTTACTATATGCAATTTTATGTTCAAATCCTCATAATTTGCAAAAAGTTGTTAATGGTTGTTATTAATGCTTTTAAGCTCATATAAGCTTTAATAAAGCTTATAAGCTCTTAGGAACATTAAAGATCGGTTTACTTAATAATCTAAAATTACCAAAATAGCAATAAATTAGTTGTAAAATAAAAATCTATGGGAGATGATCAAGAAGATTGGTTGAGTTGATTTTGGAAAGCTTATTGGTTTAGAGCTTCATGGGAAGCAATAGGGGTGATCTTTGAGCCTAAGTTCTCAGTTTTCAACTCAAAGCCATTTGTAAGCTTTTTACTTAATTTGGCATTTTACTGTTAAGTTGTTAATTAGCTTATGTCCTTTTGTTTCCATGTTTATCAATCACAGTTGAGTATAATTAAGTCCTTAAAACAGTAGCTTGTTCTTTTTAACTTATAGTTAACAAGAATTTTATTTTAAGCAGTGAAAATAGAGTAAGTATAATTTCTTAATTATATGTTATTAATGTTGTTGTTCTATGTTCCTTGAGTCTTATTTAATGATATCATTAGGTCTGCAAAGTATATGATGGTATTAATCTGTGTTTCTCTTTGAAAATTTTCAAGTCGATCAATGAAATGGTGTTTGGATTTCTTGATTTTTACGTGATAAAGGCCATCGGATTGTATGTATGGTTGTTTTAAGTTATATTGATGTCTAATAGCTCGGTTTAAGTAGAAAATCAGGTCTTTGTTAGTTAAAAGTCAAAAATCTTTTTAAATTCATCTCGATCGATCCTTTGTTGAGATTTAGAATCAGAACTCATCTAAGTAGCTTATAACTTAATACATTAGCTTAATTTTACTTTATCATAGCTTATTATAACATAATAATTGATAGAATGGATCCTAAGTTCATGAAGGTCAAATTTGCATTTTGTTCAAAAAGTCAAAGCGTACTCGTGCAGGTTTGATGCTCATTCTACAAGCTTCTAAAAGCTCACTAGTTGATCTTAGTCTATGATTTTTAGTTCTTTGGCAAGCCAACCAAGCCACCTTGATGTCCCAGTTCATTTTCCATTTTCTAGCTTATTAGATAGAGGTGCATGTGATTTGTATTTTGTCCCATTTACATCTAGACTAGATATCTCGATGAGATGGTTCCATTTTCATAAGCTGTCATAAGCTCCTCGATTACACCTTGTGCATGAGCTTTGTTTTTTGAAAGCTTATTTGCTCGACTTGTTAGCTTGGTATTTATTTTATTTTCCGACTTATTATAAGTGCTAATTAGTAGCTTAAAGTACCTAGCAACTTACAGGTCCACATGTAAGGCGGATAAACTAATGCTTATTTTGTCTTAACCGATGCTTATCCATAGTTAAATGTGCTTTTCAAATGTTGTATTAGCTTGTTAGATAGCTTGTTAGCTTATTTCCATCTCCTAGTACTTATTGGAAGCTTATTAAGCAATTGAGCTTTTCCTTGTTCTAAATCCATTTTTAGTTAGCTGTTAAGAAAACATAAGCTAGTTCTTAGCTTATTAGTCATTCGAGAAAAAGTTGTAGTTAAGAAAAGTGCTTATTTGCTTGTGTTTAATAAGTTTGTAAAAGAAAAAAATCAAAAATAAAATGTTTGTGCAAAAAGGGAGAGGCAGGGGTCGAACCTGAGACCTCTCCCTTATATGGGTGATAGGGGTGTGTACCTGGAACCATAAGCGCCCTTGGGTCTTTCTCGTCATACTTTGCAAAATTAAATACATAACCCCTTTTGTCTTAATAAGCTTAACGAGTATTTAAGCTTATTTGTAGCTTATTCTTAGTAGCTTTTTCAGTGTTTGTATTTTTTATAAATTTGTAATAGTATAAAGTATTTTTACAAAAAGTTTCAGATTTTTCTACTTAGTTTTAGTATTTTTAAACATTTAATTAGTGTTTTATAGTAATTAAATCATAATAAAAATATAAAAGTTAAAAAATATAAATCTTTTTCTAAAATTTTCTTTTATCATATATTTTGTAAGAAAATTAGTTTTACACTCTTAGGCCTTTTATTTCATAAATTTTACGTTTTGCTTGCGCTCAACGTCGTTTTTAGTAAATAACGCTCGTTTTAGTTTTAAATAACGTTTTTAAGTAATTTGAGTTTACGTTTTAGTTAAAATAGTTTATTTAAGTCATTTATTTATAAAATCATAAGCGTTCATCGATCTGTAAAAATAGTGATAGCGTTTATTTAATAGATTTTAACTTTTATTTCTTTTAATTTGCATTTAAGTCATTTGTTATTTGTTAATCTTTTCTTTTAGTATAATTTTCCATCAAAACCCTACTTGATTGCTATCCTTAGTGATCATTCTACCATCGATTAAGTGTTTTAACACCAATTCATCCTCCGTGGGACTTAACGACCGAGAATTCCTATATTCCTCGATCTTAATTGCATTTGCGTCGAAATTTTTAAGTCTATTTGACTTGTTGTTTAGCATGAATCAAATTTTAAGCGCCATTATTGCGGAGGTATAGCGTGTTTAAGCATTTCGGACCGTGCTTGCACATATACCATCGTTTGTAAGCAGGTTTTACGTAAGTTTTCAAAACTAAAAGTTCATTAACACTTTTCCTAAAGTGTTAACAACACAAAAACATTTTTATTCAAGTTTTCAACAAACACAAAAACCAAAATATTTTCATTCTTTGTTTTTATGGCATGTTTTCAAAATCCAAAATATTCATCTTTAACCTCCTACCCTTTTGATTCTTTATCCGCCACCCCTCATACATTTGATTCTAAACTTATTCTCATGGAATCTCTAGAGCAGATGCAGGACGGTGAAAAGCTTGAGACTTTATCACAAATGTCTAGAATTCGTGTTGTTCGTAAGATCCATTAATTACTCGGAAATGGAAAGAAAACCCGAGGTGACAAAGGACCGGTACTTTCATCGATAATGGAGGTACTAAATACATCCAACCTACGGTTATTCAAAGATCTAATCCTCGATTGCTCCTAAGTCGTCTAGAATTGATAATAAACTTTCACGATTTACGGTTAAAAGCAAACATGCGAATTGATCGGTGACTATCAAGAATGACTTACCTAATCTTCACGTTTCTCAAAACCAAAAGCGGAGTCCATAGCGGAGTAGTGGAAATTGCTAGCTCTCGAGCACACCACTTGTCCCTCACGATTTTTGAATGTTCTTTGAGACTTGATAGTCATTCGATCACCATGTTGGTTTTGTTGATTCTTTGAATGAGGCGATTCCTTCTCATAACTCTCAAATAGAATCGTTTATTCCTTGTGTCGGTTGTGGTGAGCCTCTTTATGGTTCACCACAGCCATTGATGTGCGTGTGTACGGTGTGGTAATGATATTCATAACGGGAGTTGTTTGTTTTGTGGTTCGAGGAATTCATTTGATTATGATCCTAATCCGAACTCATTTAACGACCCTCAAATTTTCTAACTACCCATCACGGCCGACATATCTTCATATAATCAACAATCTTCTTGTGAATTTTGTGGAGGTCCTCACCAAGGATTTGAATGTCAATCCGGAAACACGTTTGTCTATGAGCAGTTTTCCGATGATGCTCGAACTTTGGATATGACCAATATCCATATGATTCACCAATTCAAGCTCAGCAGTTTCTTGTTGTGAGGTGTGGAGGTCCTCATTTCATTTCGATTGTCAAGCAGAATCCATTTCCTTGTAACAATTCGACTACCCATCTCACGATGCCAAATGACTCAAACTCCTCGACAAAGCCCAACAAGACACTTATCTAGAGCTTACGGGTCGGTGAAAAGAGCGAGGAGTTGAGTAAGACGACATTTCATAATGTTCCCGTTTTTCTTGTGTGATTCAAAATTCACATGAGAAATCCATGGAAGAATTGCTAGGCGAAGAAGCGGTTGCTAAAATTAATTCCCAGTTGCCATTGAAAACACTATTAAGGAATCAATTGCACAAGAAAAGCGACGGATCTAGCTCGCAATTTCGTTTTATTCACGATGATAGTGATGATGATGATACACTGAAGATTCATCAGTTCACGATGGATATCCAGTGTTGAGATTCCATCTCAAACAAGCGCTCTCACTTTGAAGATCCCACTCACTCTACGAACATGGGGATGAGCATCTTGACCTTGTTCACGAAAGGAATCGGACGAATTCATAAAGTCTAGTGTTAAGGACCTTGTTCCAATCCCAAGAGAGTCGCGAGGAACTTTGATCATGTGTGTGATATCCTCCTCTCTTGTCTTCCAAAAGATCATCTTTGAGATGTTCTCCGAGTCTAATGATGATGATTCGTTATCTGTGGAGACATCGGTTATATGGAAGAATTACCTTACGAGCTTGTTAGCTTAGGAGAAGAGAATGAAGAAGAAATAATCAAGGCAAGCTCTTCGTCTTACATTATTGAATGTTAATCTTCTCATTTCTAGAATCGAGGCTTTTGATGAAAAGCCTACTTCATATACTATCCCTTTGAGGATAGTGAACTTTTATTCAATGATTCTATTTCGAATTGCAAGCGTTCCATTTTGATCATATGGGAGAGAAGATTAGTGGTATTACCACTTCTCATTCTCATAATTCTCTCCCGATTATGAATCATTCACTTTTGATGAGTTCACTAGTGAACTCGGTCAAATCAATCACGAATATGAATCATTCGCCTTTGAGGAGTTCTCCTGTGAACTCACTCATATCATATCTCCAGGAGTATGATAACTTCTACTTTGATCTAGATACACCCGGGATATGTCTAGACCAATTGAGCTTAAAGATGAAATTCATGAAACCATGAATTCTCCATGTGAGATGATGAGTTAATCATGATCTTTATCATGACTTTCTTTCTCTTTTTACTTATCCGTGGCTTCTCCTATTCTTCACTCCTTCGAGAATGAAGACATTATCTTTGACCCGGCATTTTCATTAATCATTTTGAGCGGTTCTCTGTATATCTCATCGGTGTGGAACTTTCGTACTTCAAGTTTATCAAACATCTTGAATGGAAGTCCGATGGAGATTGTCTCTTCCACTTACTTCCCATGAACCAATTAATGCGGGTCGAGTCAAGCTAGCGACTCGGTAATCAAAACAGTAGCTAAACATGGGTTTTCACCCGTGTACCACCCTAGTGTGGGGAGATGCCCACATGTTGTATATAGACCTTAAAATGTTTGAAAATTGTAAATATTAAAAATAAAATAATTGTTGTGTTACAGCTTAGCTAGTAATGTTATCTTTTACGTTCTAAGTTTGACATAACAGTGGGTACTTTGAATATTGAGGACAATATTCATTTCTAAGTGTGGGGGAAATTCAGCGAATTTGATCATAATTATACCCTTTTAGTCCCTTTTCCCCAAAATGGCCAAATTTTAAAATTTTTTATCTAGTGGAAGTACTATGTACTAAACACAACAAATGGTAATCAGATCGCCATGTCTAACCCACATAAGGATTGGCTAATCCGAGAGCAAACGGCTCTTGGTAAAGATATCTCAAATCCGTTTATGGCTTGCAATTTGCCCAAAATTGTATGGTGTTACTTCACCATATCTTTAACTAGTGAAGAGTTGGCTAGCCCGCAAGTTTATGGCTTGTGGTAAAGGCGATGAAAATCCATAATTGGTATTCACTCACCAAAGATAATATTGATAATTTATCTAAGAGTTGGCTAGTCCGAGAAGTGCGACTTGGTAAAGACAAATCAAATCCGTTGACGACTTATGATTTGCTCAAAATCATTTGGTTATCATTGTGCCAAAGTTCTTACTTGAGCTGAAACAATTGGCTACTCGAGTAATGGCTTTTGGTAAAGAGATAAAATCCATTAAATTTTCTCAAATCATTGCTAGGGACTAGCAATATCTTAGTGTGGGGGATTGATGAGTGTACAATTACTCATCATTTTATCTTGTTAAAATGCCAAAACATCCGAAAACACTCGGTAATGCTTCAAAATGATGAAAATATCACAAACAAGTGTTTTATATGTTTTAAATGCAAAACATCAAAATCGGTGAAAAGCGTATCAAGTTTGCATAATTGGCGGTTTAGTCCCCAGTTTGAAAAGTTGTCAAAAAGCAGGTCCACGGTCATTACAAAACTTGTAAAATGTCATTTAAGGTCCTTGGGATTCATAAAGTTGTCAAAACAAGTCCTTGAAATCAAAATTGCAAAATTACAACTTTGGTCCCTCGACTTTGCAAAAGTGTCAAAATTAGTCCACAGGTGTTTTAAAATGGAAATTTATCAAACTACACCCTTGTACTATTTATAAATGGCAATATTGGTCCTTATGATAAACTTTTGGAAAATTACAAGTTTAACCCTTCAAGTTTCAAAATTACATAATAGGTCCTTTTAAGTTTAAAAATGGAAAAATATTCATATATGGTCCTTATACTAATTAAACTTGGCGGGTTTAGTACTTGTGAGAACTTTGGAAGAGTTGCAAATTCAGTCCCTTAACTTTGTTGGAATTACATGAATGGTCCTTGTACTTAATAAACCAAACGGACCTAGTATTGTTAATATCCAAATCTAAGCCCAATCGGTGAGCCCAATATCCAAACCGAAATTTAAACGGATAACTCATGCTTGTTCACCATCCTCAACCTTTCCACTGTTTCACTCCTTCCCAGACACTGCTCATCTCCTTTCATCTCCACTCATCCCGGCTTATCCACTTCACATCTGTCCTCCCCTCCACTTCTGCAAACAACCAAAGCCCATTAATTGAGTTAACCAACTCCATGACTTTTCCGCCAAATTACAAGCTGGACGATTAAGATGCAATGGAAAGGCTGGAAAGAGGTGGGATTTGACGGTCGACAAGAGACTAAAAGAGGCTATAAAGAGATAAAAAGAAGCGGAGGAAAATGATATGTAGAATAGTTTTAGTTTTTATGTCGTAGGTAGTGTAAATTAGTTTCGATTCATTTCAAAGCTTTAAAGATCTTGTAATCATATTTGATATAATATAAACCTATTTCCAGTTTTAATTTCAGTTTTTATGTAAGAATTTACTATATGCAATTTTTATGTTCAAATCCTCATAATTTGCAAAAAGTTGTTAATGGTTGTTATTAATGCTTTTTAAGCTCATATAAGCTTTTAATAAAGCTTATAAGCTCTTAGGAACATTAAAGATCCAGTTTTACTTAATAATCTAAAATTACCAAAAATAGCAATAAATTAGTTGTAAAATAAAAAATCTATGGGAGATGATCAAGAAGCTGGTTCAGAGTTGATTTTGGAAAGCTTATTGGTTTAGAGCTTCATGGGAAGCAATAGGGGTGATCTTTGAGCCTAAGTTCTCAGTTTTCAACTCAAAGCCATTTGTAAGCTTTTTACTTAATTTGGCATTTTACTGTTAAGTTGTTAATTAGCTTATGTCCTTTTGTTTCCATGTTTATCAATCACGGTTGAGTATAATTAAGTCCTTAAAGCATGGCTTGTTCTTTTTAACTTATAGTTAACAAAATTTTATTTTAAGCGATGAAAATAGAGTAAGTATAATTTCTTAATTATATGTTATTAATGTTGTTGTTCTATGTTCCTTGAGTCTTATTTAATGATATCATTAGGTGCATAAGTATATGATGGTATTAATCTGTGTTTCTCTTTGAAAATTTTCAAGTCGATCAACGAAATGGTGTTTGGATTTCTTGATTTTTACGTGATAAAGGCCATCATTTATTATGTATGGTTGTTTTAAGTTATATTGATGTCTAATAGCTCGGTTTAAGTAGAAAATCCGGTCTTTGTTAGTTAAAAGTCAAAATCTTTTAAATTCATCTCGATCGATCCTTTGTTGAGATTTAGGAATCTGAGAACTCATCTAAGTAGCTTATAACTTAATACATTAGCTTAATTTTACTTTATCATAGCTTATTATAACATAATAATTGATAGAATGGATCCTAAGTTCATGAAGGTCAAATTTGCATTTTGTTCAAAAAAGTCAAAGCGTACTCGTGCGCAGTTTTGATGCCATTTTCACAAGCTTCTAAAAGCTCACTAGTTGATCTTAGTCTATGATTTTAGTTCTTTGGCAAGCCAACCAAGCCACCTTGATGTCCCAGTTCATTTTCCATTTTCTAGCTTATTAGATAGGGCTGCATGTGATTTGTATTTTGTCCCATTTACATCTAGACTAGATATCTCGGTGAGATGGTTCCATTTTCATAAGCTGTCATAAGCTCCTCGATTGCACCTTGTGCATGAGCTTTGTTTTTGGAAAGCTTATTTGCTCGACATTGTTGGCTTGATGTTTATTTTATTTTCCGACTTATTATAAGTGCTTAATTAGTAGCTTAAAGTACCTAGCAACTTACACGGTCCACATGTAAAGACAGATAATAATGCTTATTTTTGTCTTAACCGATGCTTATCCATAGTTAAATGTGCTTTTCAAATGTTGTATTAGCTTGTTAGATAGCTTGTTAGCTTATTTCCATCTCCACTAGTACTTATTGGAAGCTTATTAAGCAATTGAGCTTTTTCCTTGTTCTAAATCCATTTTTAGTTAAGCTGTTAAGAAAACATAAGCTAGTTCTTAGCTTATTAGTCATTCGAGAAAAAGTTGTAGTTAAGAAAAGTGCTTATTTGCTTGTGTTTAATAAGTTTGTAAAGAAAAAATCAAAAATAAAATGTTTGTGCAAAAGGGAGGCGGGGGGTCGAACACAGACCTCTCCCTTATATGGGTGATAGGGTGTGTACACGGAACCATAAGCGCCTTGGGTCTTTCTCGTCATACTTTGCAAAATTAAATACATAACCCCTTTTGTCTTAATAAACACAGTATTTAAGCTTATTTGTAGCTTATTCTTAGTAGCTTTTTCGGTGTTTGTATTTTTATAAATTTGTAATAGTATAAAGTATTTTTACAAAAGTTTGATTTTTCTACTTAGTTTTAGTATTTTAAACATTTAATTAGTGTTTTATAGTAATTAAATCATAATAAAAATATAAAAGTTAAAAAATATAAATATTTTTCTAAAATTTTCTTTTATCATATATTTTGTAAGAAAATTAGTTTTACACTCTTAGGCCTTTTATTTCATAAATTTTACGTTTTTGCTTGCGCTCAAAACGTCGTTTTAAGTAAATAACGCTCGTTTTAGTTTTAAATAACGTTTTAAGTAATTTGAGTTTACGTTTTAGTTAAAATAGTTTATTTAAGTCATTTATTTTATAAAATCATAAGCGTTCATCGATCTGTAAAAATAGTGATAGCGTTTATTTAATAGATTTTAACTTTTATTTCTTTTAATTTGCATTTAAGTCATTGTTATTTGTTAATCTTTTCTTTTAGTATAATTTTCCATCAAAACCCTCTTGATTGCTATCCTTAGTGATCATTCTACCATCGATTAAGTGTTTTAACACCAATTCATCCTCCGTGGGACTTAACGACCGAAATTCCTATATTCCTCGATCTTAATTGCATTTGCGTCTGAAATTGTTTTAAGTCTATTTGACTTGTTTTAGCTTGAATCGAGTCCTTATCTATAAATTCTCCTAAGTCTTCTAAGACCATGAACTCTACCAAATAAGCAAAACTTCCGACAAACACGTGCAAATAAATGGCCTTCAACAATATTGTTCCTTGATAGGTTAACTCATTGACCTTGATTTTGTTGTATAGATCCGCGAGATTAAGTTTAAAGGTAAGAATGAATTCAAATAAGCATCGAACCCTTCTAGTCCTATTTTGCAAGGAATTGCATGTTAAAGGGCCATCTTTCTCAATCCTACACCGAGGGTCAAAACATTGGGAGGGTCTTCCTCAATTTCATTAATGACCTCCCATTATCAAGTGCCTCACGTAATCAAATTCTTCATCGAATCGGACTAATAGAAAGGACTTTGTTGTTGCCAATTTATCTCATTATGCCTAGGTGATTACCAAAATGGTGAGTGGGTGAAGGGTTTTGTGGGATTGCGTTCTCAATCTCGGGATTGGGAGCGGGTAGAGTGAAGAATCTTGGTGGAAGATACGGGTCATGGTGAGTGATGGTTTTCTGAGCGAGGGTCACGAAGAAGGGGATAGACAAAGAAAGCTAAAAATGAGAAAAATTTACTTGATAGGAATCAAGCAAAGAACCTAAGCGAGGTGGATTACTAACTAGCTATTCTATTCCCGTGCGCCAAAACTTGATAACGCTACACGCGCGTCGTTGGGTCAAAACTTCCTTTCTTGAGCAAGTTTTATAACACCCTAGGCGATGAATCTAATCGTTGTAGTGTAGTAATTAGGGTAAGCCACGGGTATTGATATCGTTCTCTAGGGAATAGGAATGCTAGTAAGAGTTACTACGCTAAGGTTAAGGTTGAGGAAGATTATTTTGTATTTTTATATTTTATGAAATGGAGCAGTGCAGAATCTCGGGTATTGGATTTGGGGGTTGGTATTTCTACCGATTACTCTACTATTATCTAATTATCTAAACTAAGGTTGTGGGAGTCTATGTCTAATTAATGTGTGCTCGTATGATAGTTTAAAGATGTGTTTACTTAGGTTGTACTACTCCTTAATTATCTCCTATTGATGGTTGAGTTGTCACGTCCTTATTCTTAGTTGCGTTGTGTGTCTAAAGTTGTAGGGTGTCGTTTCTCCTAACTCTTTGTACTTACCAAAGGGTCTCGTCTACAAAACCCACTAGGGATGATAAACTCTTACTCTAAGGCACTCTTTGGATAATTTAGCCTACAACTACTCGGGTAATCATATTCTAAGGTTCACAAAGATGAATCAAGCATTAAGTACACAGAATGACCTATCGCATTACTAGATCATTAATCAACTAAGATAAGAAACAACCAATCAATATTCAATAATTAAGTTTCATACTTCCTAGAAACGTAAGCGAACCGGACGAATCTGAGCGGAGCTTTGTTCATGTTCGTTCATTTAATTTTAACCGGACAAATAAGCGAACACGAACGCTTAAGCGGACAAAATTTATTGTTCATGTTCGTTTATTAATGAAACGATTTGTTCATGTTCGTTTATGTTCGTTCATTAAGACATTAAGCGAGCGCTAAACGGACATAAACAATCGAGCATAAGCGAACATAGACAAACAATCATAAACTTTATTAAATTATGCATCTAATTTTGTTTTTAAGTGTTGTTTTGTTTAAACAAACTAATTTAAAATTATACAATTAAAAGATTTGATATCTGAACATAAATAAATAAATGAATATAAGCGAGCGTTAACGAGCGCATAATCGGATGTTCACGAACATAAGTAAGCAGACGTGACTTTTGTTCATGTTCGTTCATTTAACTAAACGATCGTAAAATATTGTTCATGTTCGTTCATTTAATAAATAAGCGAACATAAGCGAACTTTTACCGAACCGTTCATGAAATTTTCAGCTGAGCGTTCGGTTCGTTTCTGACCTAATACTTCCTAAGCAAACACACAAATAAATTAGCGGACATGGAGAACATGCAAGCATACACAAAATAATCAAAGACATAATTGAATTAATGAAGTAAATACTTATCTTGATGTAAGATAGGGTTTAAAACCTAAAATCTTGTACAAGACACCTTAGGTTCGGTTTTAGGTTTTACTCCAAAGACTCTCTAAAGCGAAAAATTCGGATTCTATATATAAGATTACATATGCGGCGTCACCTTATGTTTCGTGGCGCGTCGTGTCGCCGTCATTAGGGTTTCGTCTTGGCCACGTAACCTTGCGACGGCGTCACCTATGTCCGTGGCCGTCCTCTTGACCGGCGTCGTCAGGTTGCATCTAGGCGTCCGGTAGCAACGGCCTACTCTTTTAAAGCCGGCGTCGTCACTTGAAAATAGTGTATTTGGCTCTTGTATCGTCACAAAAATCCTCCGACGTGCGTCGCATTAACACCGCGCCCGTCGCCTTACATTTCGTGCTTTGAGTGTCTCGATTCGACTTTGGCCATTTTCTTCGTATATTCGCCTTTTCGTCCAAATAAGTGCCATTCCAGCATTTTGCCTTCAAGAGACCTAAAAGTGAAAAGGAGCGATATTAAGCAATAACGGATACAAAGTGATCAAATAAGGACTTAAGCGACCCTCAAAATGGTACCTTTTAAAACCTTATCAAAAGCCCAACATGATTTATAAAATAGGTGCATAATATTATCGAGTTTGAATATGATCCTTCAACCATGCCTCATTGCCAGCCTCCATGAGCAGGCATTCCAAACATCAACAATTACA